>SNVD02005187.1:0-22209 GCA_013180625.2 Boswellia sacra
ATACTACCTACCACTAGGTACCATTACCACTTGGAATGAGATGAGTAAACTCTTTTGGAGAAATACTTTCCAGCCTCGAAAGTTACAAATATTAGAAAAGATATTAGTGGCATTCGACAACATAATGGAGAATCACTTCATGAATATTGGGAGAGATTTAAAAGGTTATGTGCTAGCTGTCCAAACCACCAAATTAGTGATGGACTCCTAATTCCATATTTCTATGAGGGTCTCTTACCAATGGAAAGGAGTATCATTGATGCTGCTAGTGGTGGAGCACTAGTTAATAAAACGCCGAACGTTGCAAGCGTTTGATTAGTGACATGGCAGCGAACTCCCAACAATTCAGCAATCAATTTGAGCCACAACTACCAAAAAGAGTAAATGAGGTACGTACTTCAAATATTGAAAATCAACTTTGTGAACTTACCTCTCTTGTAAAAAAAATGGCTGTAGGACATATACAGCAATCTTATGCATGTCGAGTATGTTCTGCCATGGACCATCCAACCGACATGTGTCCAACTTTGCAAGAAGGAGATACAGAACAAGCCAATGCCATGGGTGGATTTCCAGGACAACCAAGGCAAAGGTATGACCCTTTCTCCAATACTTACAATGCTGAATGGAGAGATCACCCTAATTTAAGATATGCGAATCGTCAACCAATTAATCCCAAATGACCATACCAAATCGACCACCAGGTGTTCAATCAACCAGGGTGCAGCAACCATTTCAAGCACGTGTGCGCCACAACACCACAACCATAGCACCGCAACCAGCTCCACAAAATTCAGGTACGTTTCTCTCGAGATATTGTTAAAGCACTTGCCACTAACACAATGCAATTTCAGCAGGAAACTAGGGCAAGTATCCAAAACCTGGAAAATCAAATGGGACAATTGGCCACTAACATGATCAAATTTGAGAGTCAAAGCTCAGGAAAATTACCATCTCAGCCAGTGATCAATCCAAGAGAGAATGCTAGTGCTGTAACTTTGAGAAGTGGAAAGCAATTAGAGATTCCACCAAAGAAATCACAAATGAATGAAGGGGATGATACCACTTCTACCATGAACAAAACATCCACTTCTAAGGTAAATCCTAAAACTTCCATTCATTCATATGTTAACCCTCCACCTTTTCCCAGCAGATTTGCAAAATCAAGGAAGGAGGAACAAGAACAAGAAATCCTGGAAACTTTTCGCAAGATCGAGGTAAACGTACCACTTCTGGATGCTATCAAGCCATTTGCCGGGGTTCGTTATGCAAAATTTCTCAAAGAGTTATGCACCAACCAGAGGAAGTTGAAAGGACATGAGAAGGTAAGTGTGGGGGAAAATGTTTCAGCTGTATTGCAAAGAAAACTTCCTCCGAAATGCAAAGATCCTGGTACATTCACCATTCCATGCACCATTGGCAATACCAATTTTGAAAGAGCTATGTTAGATTTAGGAGCATCAATTAATGTCATGCCCTATTCTATTTATGCTTCCTTGAACCTTGGACCCCTTGCGGAAACTGGTAATTGTAATTCACTTGCTGCTCGTTCTAAATGCATCATCCAAAGGGAGTTGTGGAGATGTGCTTGTGCAGGTGATATCAATTGGATTTTTTCCAGGCAGACTTTTTATGTTCTGAAATGAGGAGAAAGTCTCCCAATCCGCATAAACACCAAAGTTCCTTTTAGGGAGGCCATTCTGAAAACTGCCCAGAGGTGCGCGAAGATTGATGTTCCATGTGTGGACTGTCCTCACCATGGAATTTGATGGCGAGGTGATTCTCTTCAATAGTTTTGAGGCAATGCGATACCCTACTAACTGCTTCTGTTTTTGCAGTTGATGTCTGATCTTTGGCACACAATTTCTTGAATTACCTCGCAAAAGATAGATAACATGGAAGTGGTTTTTAGTGAGCACATAGGAACAGAAAATTACAAGGAATCAAGAAGGTTGATACAAGTGTCCAAAGAAATGGAGGAAGCTGTGGCAAGCTTAGATGAGACCATAGCTATAACAACAAATAGGTATGATGTTTCGTGCATTCAATTTCCTTTATCTAATGTGAAACTTCTGCCTTCTATGATGAAAGCCCCTACCTTGGAGCTTAAGCATCTTCCAGATCATTTGAAGCATGGATTCTTGGATAAGAATGATCCTTTGCCAGTTAAAATAGAAATGGCCCTTGCACCACTACAAGAAGAGAAACTCGTCCGAGTACTTAGAGATCACAAAACAGCTATTGGGTGGACGATTATTGACATCCAAGGCCCAGCCATATGCATGGACCATATCTTGTTGGAAAAAGGATCCAAGCCCACTAGAGAAGCACAGCGAAGATTGGACCCTGCCATGATGGAACCAACGTCGGGCTGAGGACGTTAAACCAAGCGCTTATTGGGAGGCAACCCAATGTTTTTGCAAAATAAAATAAAAAAAAAGAAAAGAAAAATAAAATAAGGTAATAATGATCGATTTTTGTGTCTCGAGGAGATTCCTTTCGTAGGCCATCAAATTGATCAGGTTTTAATTCTCTTTGCCATCTGTCTTATTTGTTTTTATATTTTTTTTACTTGTTTTTGACTTTTGTCTGCTATTGTGTTGTTATCTCTTTTAAGATGTGTCCTTTAAAGTTTCGTTTTCTCTCTCTCTCTGTCTGCTCTTCACAACTTTCCTCTTCCTTTTGTTTAATTTGATTTATTCTGTGCTTTGAGCCTCATTTGTGCAACAGAATTGAGAAAACGAAACAACAAGCAACATAGAATTGAAGCCGATTGTTCGAAAGGTTTGAAACGTTCGATGGGGGGATCTGGGAAAGACAACTCCAATCGCATTATTCCGGTAATGGGGGGACTTCTCCCTTTCTTCTCTTCAATGGATGCCGATATCTTTCTGTCGAACCTTCGTAAATATTTTCCTTCACTTCCTCAAAATGCTGTGTTTAAAATTTATAAAATACGGATGACTAGACTTTGGGCATTGATGCTCCTAAATGTGCCTGCTGATATCCGATGGCTTATCGAAGCCAAGGTGAGATTGTCCGGTGAGCCGGACATTAATCTCGCAAAATACCTGCCTGGTCTAGGAAAGAGCTACTACGCCAAGAGGCGAAGAGCGAAAAGGTTACAAGTATGTTATAAATGTGCTAGATGGAATTGTAAACAGACTTGTCGTTCATTAGTTTTTGCGTCCAGGAATAGAGAAGATAAACTTTCATTTATTAAGAATGGTTTGAGTACTGAGTCGCTGGATAATGTTTTGTTAACTCTCGAGTCACATTCTTGTGGACTTGTTCAGCGTGAATTGCTTAATCTATGGACACAATTTCGTGATGAATTGCAGTGTTATAGTCTAGGGAATCTGACTAAAAATGACCCTGTTTGCCAGTTTATAAGAAAACTGGATGGGAAGCAATCCCCGACTCATAGAAGGCGTTTCAGCCGTTACTGGACGTAAAACCAGAGGAAGATGTGAGCCACAATCACAACTACTTGTATATTTGAATGTGTGTTGTTGTTGTCATTTTTTTTTTCTTGTTTCGTTTGATCTGATTATCAATGTTGTTTTTGTGTTGTTGTTGTTTGCTGATTTTGATTGTTTTAATTTCAAGTTTTCTTTTTGACAAACCATATGACAACCCTATGGCATAAGTACACGTGGGAGACAAGTGTGGAGGTTTTGTCAACCACCACCGAAAGTGTATCTCTATTTTTTATGCTTCACGTGGGAGACAAGTGTGGGGGTTTTGTCAACCCCCGCCGAAAGTGTATCTCCATTTTCCATGCTTCACGTGAGAGACAAGTGTGTAGGTTTTGTCAAACCTCGCCGAAAGCATATCTCATTTTTTCAAATCTTGGGGCGATAAATCTGCATCGAGCAACTCCCACCAAAATTATGTCCCCATGTGTCAAATTTGAGAGTTTTACGTGTGTATATATCCATGCTGCATATTTTGAAATGTCATTTTATAACCTGTCTTGCACTTTAATTGCATAATACGTAACCTGCATCATTGTCTTACATAAGTTTAGAGCACTTTTAGAAATGGAGAAAGCACCAATTCGACGATTCCAAAATATATGTGTTTTTTGTGGATCGCAATTTGGTAAAGATGGAGAGTTTACAACAGCAGCTCTTGATCTTGGTAGGACATTAGCTGCGAGGGGTATTCATTTGATTTATGGAGGGGGTAGTCTTGGGTTAATGGGTGTGTGTCGACAGCTGCATCCTTAGGAGGAAGCAAAGTTCTCGGCATTATCCCTAAACCATTAGCTGTACGAGATATCGTAGGCAACACCATGGGGGAAGAGTTACAGGTTTCTAGTATGCATGAGCGTATTGCACATATGGTCATTAAATCTGATGCATTTCTAGCTTTGCCCGGTGGTTATGGTACATTAGAGGAGATATTTCAAATCACCTCTTGGGCACAGCTAAACATCCATCGAAAACCCATTGGTTTGTTAAATGTCAATATTTTTTTTGATGGTTTGTTGTCTTTTCTTGATCAAGCTGTAGAAAAAAATTTTATCTCACCATCAGCGAGGCAAATCCTTGTTACAGCTTCAACGGCAGGGGAGTTAATTGACAAACTACAAGAATTCATCTATTCGCCTGATCCACCAACAGCTCGGATTGATTGGTTTGGAGAAGGCAATAAGAGGCGTAAACTGGATTTAACACTCCATCTGTAATCTCTATCTGCTAGTTTGCTTCATTTTCATTTGCTTTCTCTTTATTGTGTTTATTTAAGTTGAGTTTTTGTTTCAGGTTGTTTCTTTCACCACAGGTAATATTTTCTAATCTTGGCTTTTAGAGTGGTGGCTTAAAAAGTTCAAGTTCTCTTGAAACGCATTCTGGATTTCTTTAATCCATAATGGCTGAATAAGGAGGCTAACTTCTACACTTTTTAGACCCATTCTAACTGACTTGTTTTTGTTTGCTGGCTTGTTGGACTTTGTTATTTTATGAGTAAGTTTAGTTTTGTGTAATTTAGAGTTGTTGTGTGTTTTTGTCTATATCAGTTTCGATTCGAAAAAACATTGTGGAAAAACCTGAGAATGGCAGAATATGGGGTTTCCTTAACTCTTGAAACGCATTCTCTCTAAATAAATCTGTAGTTTGTTTATTTCATTTTGTTTGAAGTGTCTTGTTTCTTGTTTTGTTCTTTCATAATAAAGGTATATAGGCTGGAAACCTTAAGTCTGCGGGCTACTGGTCCTAAGGATTGTTGAAATATACAATCTTGACTCATGTGTAACAACGCCACGTACCTCTTTTCTTGCATTTTGTGGGTCGATGATAAGATAATGATTGAATTAAGAATAACTATTGGAAAATGATAAATAATGCATTGATCTGTGTGCTTGAAATGTTTATTGGTTTTTGCTTTGCCTTTGATTCCTTGCGCAACATTGAGCACTGAGCTATTATCACTGATTTATTTGTTCACTTAGAGAAAGTTTATGTA
The DNA here is from genome assembly GCA_013180625.2 of Boswellia sacra. Taxonomy (NCBI): domain Eukaryota; kingdom Viridiplantae; phylum Streptophyta; class Magnoliopsida; order Sapindales; family Burseraceae; genus Boswellia; species Boswellia sacra. Next base: position 5,470 of record SNVD02005187.1, read on the forward strand.
ATTTAAATGTTTCTTCATATTTCAATGAATTCTAGAACTTGTTTGATGGTCACTCGAGGCGAAATCCTAGACTGTGCAACATTGGGGAAATGATTTAGGCCATCTTTGGACCGTTTTGAGCCTTAATAGCCAACCTTGACTGAAATTGATCCCTAGTTACCCCTTTAAGCCTTTGTAAGCCTTTTTCATTGTTAACTCACTAAAAGATTTCCTAACCTCAAATGAATTTGTTCCAAACATTTTATCCCTTACCTATGAGCATGTAGATCATTCACAATTAAATTCTGAGCTATGTTCTGGTTTTGGGAAGTTAGAGGAGGTTGGGATGTGTCGTGAGCAATTCAAGTGAGTCCTATTGTGTTGGTAAAAAAAAAAAAAAAAGCCAATCTGTACTTATCGTCCACGTACTTACACATTGAGGACAATGTGTTGTTTAAGTGTGGGGGATGGGAAGTGTAATAAAATAAAAAAAAAAAAGAAAGAAAAAGAAAGAAAAAAAAAAAGAGAACAAAAGAAGAAGAATAAGAGATCTATACCCTTAAGTGTTCTTAAAAAGAATGAAACAACAAAGTGTGGGGGTGTAGTTTTCTTTTGTTTTCTGTAAAAAAAAAAAAAATTGAGTGTTCTAAATAAGTTTGGGGGAGTAACCTGGTGAATTGAAATGAAGTTGTGTTATAGGGTTGATCTCTACATAGTCTTGAATGATTTATGTGTTTGTGGGTGATTTGAGCCAAATTATTATCCTTTATCATACCTTCACCCAAGCCAAACGTTACAAGCTTAATAAAGTCCTACTTGATCCTTGGTGTTGTGCTTGTCTATATTAGTGGAGAGTGACTTGAAAAGCAGGCCTATGGAGTTCATTTATACACACATATTCAATATTAAATACGATTCATTTCTATGTATAAACTCATCCGGGTTTCAAGTGATTAGGTGAGAATGGCTCTACACACACACACTTGAGGAATTGAAGTGAAGCGAAACTAATCGTTGAGATGAAATTCTTGATCAAGTGCATTATTTTGAAGTTTTCCTTGTGTTATAATTAAGTACAATCTTTGAGGCCTATTTGCAAGATGAAGCATTTGTGTGTTTTAATTTTCTGTTGATTCTGTTTCGGTTTAGTTTTATTTCACATTGTCGTAGTTGCTCGAGGACTAGCAAAGTCTAAGTGTGGGGGAATTTGATAATTGTCTATTTATATATCATTTTCATATCAATTCGTCCATGTTTCTTTGCTATATTCCTTGGTATTTTTTATGTTTTTGTGTGGTTTTGATGTTTGTAGGAGTTTTGGAGCAAGTTGCACAAAAATGGATTAAAACCCTTCATTTTCACCTCTGCTAGTCAACCATCTTCTCGGATTTAATTGTATTGATATACAATGAACCCGATGACATATTATATACCGTTGGAAAGCTCTCGAAGTCTATTTTTGGAGAAATTTACGGTTTATAAATCCATTCAGTGTACCAAAAGTTGTAATCAAAACAGTGTGAGATGTATAGAAATATAATTCCACAATCACTGTAGCATGTATAATACGGGGCACTGTAGCAAGTTACTGTAGCAGAGTATTTAAACTCATTTTAGGGTTTTATTTTCATAACTTGAAGAGGGAAGAACGTGGTGGAGGCTTCAGCTCTAGAATTCTTTCATCTCCTGGAGTTCTTGAAGGAGAAAGGAAGCTTACAATCCAAAAAGAATTACATCAAATTTGCTAAGTTTTTCCCTTCCCTTTCATTTTCTGGAATGTCTCCATGTTGTATTGTATTTACCACGTTCTTAAACATGTGTAACTGAATCTGAATTGGTTGAGGGTGATTTCAAAGCCCCTGATATGGTTTTTGTAAGTTGATTGTGTAAGGAATTGTTATCCAATTCTCTAATTGAAGTTGCTTTTATTCTCCCATATTTAATTCTTATGATTGCTTGCTGATTGTATTTGAGTGGCCAACTGAATATAATCTGGTTGTGAATTATTGCTAGACTAGAAATCTTGATCCGTAATTGTCTTGAAATTCTAATCATTAGTAGCAAAATTGTGATCAGAGATTACAATTGGAGAATATAACCTAAGTTAAATAATCCGAGCTTGTGTGTTTATTGCTTAGATCAACCTATCTTTCTTATCATAATGCATCCATTGAATTAAACTCAGAGAGCTTGTTCTAGGTTGTTTAATGGATAGAGATTAAATAAAGAGCTTGTTTTATTTAACAACAAGTAAGGAAAGATTGGGGTAATAGAGCTTGTTATTATCTACGGTTGATAACTTCAATGCTGTAATTAGATGACAATTCTACAATTAATTCGCAAATCCATATCTTGTGGTAGAGAAGGATCCCTTAACCAGCTTTCTCCCATTGATTTTTCATTCAAATTTACTTTCTGTTTTGTTATTCTTTACTTGCATTCTTATTTCATTTAGTAAAGCATTCAACAAAAATCCCCCCCTGTTTAGTTTATTGTTGCTGGAAATAACAAATTCAATTAGAATCAATCCTCGTGGGAACGATATCTTACTTATCACTTTATTACTTGTGCTATATACACTAGTGTTCGAACGCATTTACAACAGCAGCTCTTGATCTTGGTAGGACATAGCTGCGAGGGGTATTCATTTGATTTAAAGAAGGGGTAGTCTTGGGTTAATGGGGTGTGTGTCGACAGCTGCATCCTTAGGAGGAAGCAAAGTTCTCGGCATTATCCCTAAACCATTAGCTGTACGAGATATCGTAGGCAACACCATGGGGGAAGAGTTACAGGTTTCTAGTATGCATGAGCGTATTGCACATATGATCATTAAATCTGATGCATTTATAGCTTTGCCCGGTGGTTATGGTACATTAGAGGAGATATTTCAAATCACCTCTTGGGCACAGCTAAACATCCATCGGAAACCCATTGGTTTGTTAAATGTCAATAATTTTTTTGATGGTTTGTTGTCTTTTCTTGATCAAGCAGTAGAAAAAAACTTCATCTCACAGTCGGCGAGGCAAATCCTGGTTACAGCTTCAACTGCAGGGGAGTTAATTGACAAATTACAAGCATTCGTCTATTCGCCTGATCCAGCAATATCTCGGATAGATTGGTTTGGAGAAGGCAATAAGAGGCGTAAACTGGATTTAACGCTCCATCTGTAATCTCTATCAGCTGGTTTGCTTTGTTTTCATTTGCTTTCTTTTTATTGTGTTTATTTGAGTTTTTTTCAGGTTGTTTCTTTTGTCCCAGGTAATATTTTCTAATCTTGGCTTTTAGAGTGGTGGCTTAAAAAGTTCAAGTTCTCTTGAAACGCATTTTGGATTTCTTTAATCCATAATGGCTGAATAAGGAGGCTAACTTCTAAACTTTTTAGACCCATTCTAACTGACTTGTTTGTGTTTGCTGATTTGTTGGACTTTATTATTTTCTGAGTAAGTTTAGTTTTATGTAATTTCGAGTTGTTGTGTGTTTTTGTCTTTATCAGTTTCGATTCGAAAAAAAAAAACATTGTGGAAAAACTTGAGAATGGCAGAATATGGGGTTTCCTTAACTCTTGAAACGCATTCTCTCTAATAAATCTGTAGTTTGTTTATTTCATGTTGTTTGAAGTGTCTTGTTTCTTGTTTTGTTCTTTCATAATAAAGGTATATAGGCTGGAAACCTTAAGTCTGCGGGCTACTGGTCCTAAGGATTGTTGAAATATACAATCTTGACTCAGGTGTAACAACGCCACGTACCTCTTTTCTTGCATTTTGTGGGTCGATGATAAGATAATGATTGAATTAAGAATAACTCTTGGAAAATGATAAATGATGCATGGATCTGTGTGCTTGAAATGTTTATTGGTTTTCGCTTTGCTTTTGATTCCTTGCGCAACATTGAGCACTGAGCTATTATCACTGAGTTATTTGTTCACTTAGAGAAAGTTTATGTAATTTAAATGTTTCTTCAGATTTCAATGAATTCTAGAACTTGTTTGATGGTCACTCAAGGCGAAATCCTAGGCTGTGCAACATTGGGGAAATGATTTAGGCCATCTTTGGACCGTTTGAGCCTTAATAGCCAACCTTGACTGAAATTGATCCCTAGTTACCCCTTTGAGCCTCTGTAAGCCTTTTTCTTTGTTAACTCACTAAAAGATTTCCTAACCTAAAATGAATTTGTTCCAAACAGTTTATCCCTTACCTATGAGCATGTCGATCATTCACAATTAAATTCTGAGCTATGTTCTGGTTTTGGGAAGTTAGAGGAGGTTGGGATGTGTTATGAGCAATGCAAGTGAGTTCTATTATGTTTGTAAAAAAAAAAAAAAAGAAAAAAAAGCCAATCTGTACTTATCGTCCACGTACTTACACATTGAGGACAATGTGTTGTTTAAGTGTGGGGGAGGGGAAGTGTAATAAAAAAAAGAAAAAAAAGAAAAAAAGAAAAAAAAAGAACAAAAGAAGAAGAATAAGAGATCTATACCCTTAAGTGTTCTTAAAAAGAATGAAACAACAAAGTGTGGGGGTGTAGTTTTCTTTTGTTTTCTGCAAAAAAAAAAAATGATTGAGTGTTCTAAATAAGTTTGGGGGAGTAACCTGGTGAATTGAAATGAAGTTGTTGTGTTATAGGGTTGAGCTCTACATAGTCTTGAATGATTTATGTGTTTGTGGGTGATTTGAGCCAAATTATTATCCTTTATCATACCTTCACCCAAGCCAAACGTTACAAGCTTAATAAAGTCCTACTTGATCCTTGGTGTTGTGCATGTCTACATTAGTGGAGAGTGACTTGAAAAGCAGGCCTATGGAGTTCATTTATACACACATCTTCAATATTAAATATGATTCATTTTTATGCATAAACTCATCCGGGTTACAAGTGATTAGGTGAGAATGGCTCTACACACACACACTTGAGGAATTGAAGTGAAGCGAAACTAATCTTTGAGATGAAATTCTTGATCAAGTGCATTATTTTGAAGTTTTCCTTGGGTTATAATTAAGTACAATCTTTGAGGCCTATTTGCAAGATGAAGCATTTGTGTGTTTTAATTTTTTGTTGATTCTGTTTCGGTTTAGTTTTATTTCATATTGTCGTAGTTGCTCGAGGACTAGCAAAGTCTAAGTGTGGGGGAATTTGATAAGTGTCTATTTATATATCATTTTCATATCAATTCGTCCATGTTTCTTTGCTATATTCCTTGGTATTTTTATGTTTTTGTGTGGTTTTTGATGTTTGTAGGAGTTTTGGAGGAACTTACACAAAATTGGAGTAAAACCCTTCATTTTCACCTCTGCTAGTCAACCAATTTCTTGGAGTTGATTGTATCGATATACAATTAACCGGATAACATGCTATATACCATTGAAAAGCTCTCGAAGTCTATTTTCTGGAGAAATTTACGGTTCACGAATTTATGTAGTGTACCGAAAGTTGTGATAAAAATGGTATGAGAAGTGTATATTTGTAATTCCATATATCACTGTAGCATGTTATTAAATACGGGGCACTGTAGCAAGTTACTGTAGCAGAGTATTTAAACACATTTTAGGGTTTTATTTTCATAACTTGAAGAGGGGAAAACGTGGGAGGAGGCTGCATTTCTGGATTTCTCTCATCCCTTGGAGTTCTTGAAGGAGAAAGAAGATTTTGAAAGAGGAGGAACTACAATTCCAAGAAGATTCATCTACAAAGAAGATTTTCAAAGAATTTGCTAAGTTCTTTCTTTCCTTTTCAATTCTGGAATTTCTCTGTATTGTATTTGTTATTCTGATTGAATATGTGTAACTAAATCTGAATTGGTTGAGGGTGATTTCAAAGCCCTTGATATGGATTTTGTGAGTTGATTGTGTAAGAAATTGTTATCCAATTCTCTAATTGAAGTTGCTTGTATTTTCCCATATCTAATGCTTATGATTGCTTACTGATTGTATTTGGAATGGCCAACTGAATATAATCTGTTGTTGTCTATTGCTAGATTAGAAATCTTGATCCGTAATTGTCATGAATTTCCAATCATTAGTAGCAAAATTGTGATCAGAGATTGCAATTGGAAAATACAACCTAGGTTAAATAATCCGAACTTGTGTGATTATTGCTTAGATCAACCTATCTTTCTCATCGTAATGCTTCTATTGAATTAAACTTAGAGAGCTTGTTCTAGGTTGTTTAATGGATAGAGATTAAATAAAGAGCTTGTTTTATTTAACAACAAAGTAAGGAAAGATTGGGATAACAGAGCTTGTTGTTATCTACGGTTGATAACTTCAATGCTGTAATTGGATTACAATTCTATGTTAATTCACAAATTCATATCTTGTGGCAGAGAAAGAACCCTTAACCAAGTGTCTCTCATTGAATTTTCAATTCATTTAATATTGTGTTGTGTTATTCTTTATTTGCCTTCGTATTCAGTTTAATTAATCATTCAACAAAACCCCCCATATTTAGTTTATTGTTGCTAAAAAATAACAAATTTAATTAGAATCAATCCTCGTGGGAACGATATCTCACTCATCACTTTATTACTTGTGCGACTAGTATACTTGCTAGTTTCGAACGCATCACTGACACATCTTACAGTGTGTCATTTGGAGTTCTCTATAGAAGGTTATGACTATTTCTTCATAGCTAGTTCATAATTAATGCAGTATTAAGTTTACTCAGGAATTAGAGTTTTCTAGCTTAGTTATTTACGCTTTTATTATCTATTGAGTTTGTTTATAAGTCTTAGTCATTAATTTAGTGGTCAATGTATTAATTAAGCTGTAATTGTTATTGGGACCGTAAGAAAACATTTAATTATTGTCATTTACGTATGCTTGGAGGGTTGTTCCAAGTTACTTAAGTCCTAAAGCTGTGTATTCGAAAGCAGCTTGTTGAATTCTAATTTTAATGAAATTTCAGTCTTTATACTGATTTTGAAAGAATGGAAAATCAAGAACATAACGGGTAAAATCATGACGAATGGGAAAATGCAGTCTATGATGTTGAGAATCCATTTCACAATAAGCGTAGTGAAGCATCTAGTGATAGCACTCCACCTCATCCTCATGAATTAATAAATCATTTCTTTCAAGATTTTGATGTGAAGGTTGACATTCCAGAATTTGAAGGAAGAATGCATCCTGATGAGTTTATTGATTGGCTTAATACGGTTGAGCGTATTTTTTACTACAAAAATGTGCCTGAAGTTCGTCAGGTTTAGCTTGCTGCAATCGAACTAAAAAAGTATGCTTCTTTATGATTGGAGAATTTAAAGAAATAGAGAGAAAGAGAGGGTAGAAGTAGAGTTTTGACATGGGAGAAAATGAAGAGCTTAAGAGAAAATTTCTCCCTGAAAATTATAGGCAAGACGTTTTCCTTAAGTTCCAAAATTTTTAAAAAAAAAAGAGTTATCTGTAGAAGAGTATGTCGTAGAATTTGATAATTTGATGATGAAATGTGATCTTGCTGAACCAGAAGATCCTATCTCGATTTATTACAATTCAGCAGCCCGGTATCAGATTGGTATTAGAGCGTTTGGTTCAATGGCTAGTCGTACTCGCAAGGCTGCTTCTATTAGCCAACCGCCTCTTCCTTAAAAAGACGAACAGAATTTGATTATTAAAGATCTTAGGCGGCAGCTCCGACAACTCTAGCGACATTTAGTAATTATGGAAAATAAAGAATGCGTAGGTGGAACGTATGGAGAAGTGGAAGATCAAAGTCCTTTGGGCAATTATGATGATAAAGATGTCGCTGACAATGATGAGTCGGTGGAGAATGATGAAGAAGAGCATGACTTCTTTGAAGATCATGGAAAACCACCAATATTTGATGACTTTACTGAGTTGCCAAAATATTAATAAAGATGTGACTAAAACTTATTCAAGCAGAGAACAACATTATTCAGACATAGACTTTGTTGTTGGACATCATGAATAAGCTAATGATTTTCATTCCTTTCTACAAAACTTAATGCTTCATGAGTTTGTTGTAAGGTGTTGGAGTGATTGGATGAGTATTGTCACAAGAGTTGGCAAGTACAAAATTCTTCATTCTCATCCTTGGAAGTTTCATGCTAGTTTAACACAATTAAAGTATGTTAAAGGATGTTCTCGGCTTATCAAAATTCGAAGACGAATTTTTCTTTTTCAACCAGAGGAGCTTGACACGGGAGTGTTACAATGCATGGGTCTATTGGTCAATTTAGAGGAAGTACAAATTATTACAATGATCAAGAGTGCATATGAACCAAAATGAGGGGCAATTTCATAAAAGAACTGGTACTGATGTGCAGAGAATTAATTTTTAGGATTTATGTCTATAAAAGTTCTTGAAGTTAGCTTTCTAACACATTTTACGGTGTTTCATTTGGAGTTCTCTATAGAAGGTTATGACTATTTCTTCACAGCTGGTTCGTAATTAATGCAGTATTAAGTTTACTCAGGAATTGGGGTTTTCTAGCTTAGTTATTTGCGCTTTTATTATGTTTTGAGTTTATTTATGAGTATTAGTCATTAATTTAATGGTCGATGTATTAATTAAGCTGTAATTATTATTGGGACCATAAGAACACATTTAATTATTGTCTTTTACCTATGCTTGGAGGGTTATTTCAAGTTATTTAAGACCTCAAGCTGTGTATTCAAGGTGAAGCTCGTTTAGTTCTAATTTTAATGAACTTTCAGTTTCTATACTGATTTCTCTTTACCTCTGTATCTCTTGGTGGATTCCATCGAGTGGTGAGTTAGTTTGAACCCTGTATCCTTTGTTTACATCATTAGGTAGTGAATTCTCTGTATCCCATTGGTGTTTACTTTGGTGGTGAGCTTGTTATTCCTAGAAAAAGTGTTTGTTGGGTTACATTTTGTTTGTTTCGGTCATTAGTTGAGTTGTTTATCAACTTGAAGATCCTATTTTGATTTGTTGCAATTCAATAGCCCGGCATCAGATTTAATGATGTCCAACAATAAAGCCTACGTCTGAACAATGTTGTTCTCTGATTGAATAGGTTTTAGTCATATCTCTATTAATATTTGGCGACTCATAAAAGTTATCAGATTTTGGTATCAGAGCTTTTGGTTCAATGATTGGTTGTACTCGCAAGGCTCCTTCTCAAAGAGACGAACGAGATTTGATCATTGAAGATCTTGGATACCAGCTCCAACACCTTCAACAATGTTTAGTAATTATGGAAAATAAGGAATGTGCAGGTGGAATGTATGGAGAAGTGGAAGATCAAAGTCCTTTGGGCAATTGTGATGATAATGATGTCGCTAACAATGATGAATCGATGGAGAATGATGAAAAAGAGCATGACTTCTTTGAGGATCATGGAAAACCAACAATATTTGATGACTTTTATGAGTTGCCAAATATTAATAAAGATGTGACTAAACCTATTCAATCAGAGAACAACATTGTTTAGACATAGACTTTATTGTTGGACATCATGAAGAAGCTAACGATTTTCATTCCTTGCTACAGAACTTAATGCTTCATGAGTTTGTTGCAAGCTATTGGAGTGATTGGATGACTATTGTCATAAGAGTTGGCAAGTACAAAATTCTTTGTTCTCATCCTTGGAAGTTCCATGCTAGTTTAACATAATTAAAGTGTGTTAAAGGATGTTCTCGGCTTATCAAAATTCGAGGATGAATTTTTCTTTTTTCAACTAGAGGAGCTTGACATGGGAGTGTTATAATGCATGGGTCTATTGCTCAAATCAGAGGAAGTGCAAATTGTTACAACGATCAAGAGTGCACATGAACCAGAATGAGGGGCAATTTTGTAAAAAATTGGTACTGATGTGGAAAGAATTAATTTTAAGGATTTATGTCTATAAGAACACATTTAATTATTGTTTTTTACCTATGCTTGGAGGGTTGTTCCAAGTTATTTAAGTCCTAAAGCTGTGTATTCAAGGAGAAGCTTGTTGAATTCTAATTTTAATGAAATTTCAGTGTTTATACTAATTTCTCTTTAACTACGTATCTCTTGGTGGATTCTATAGAGTGGTGAGTTAGTTTGAGCCCTGTATGCTTTGTTTACGTCATTGGATGGTGAATTCTCTGTATCCCATTGGTGTTTACTTTGGTGGTGAGTTTGTTATCCTTTGAAAGAGTGTTTGTTGGGTTCCATTTTGTTTGTTCCAGCCATTGGTTGAGTTGTTTATCAACTTGAAGATCCTATCCCGATTTGTTACAATTCAGCAGCCCGACATCATTCTTTTTGAGAGCTTGTTGTTATCTGTGGTTTATAATTTCAATGTTGCCATTGGATGACAATTCTATATTTGATTTGCAAATTCATATCTTGTGGTAGAGAATGATCCCTTAACCAAGTTTCTCTCATTGATTATTTCTCACTCCATTTACCTTTGTGTTGTATTATTCTTCATTTGCATTCGTATTTCATTTAGTTAATCATTCAACAAAACCTCCCATTTATTTTATTATTGCTGTCTAATAATAAATTTAATTAGAATCAATCCTCGTAAGAATGATATGTTACTCATCACTTTATTACTTGTGCGACTAGTTTACTTGCTAGTTTCGAACGCATCAAGTTTTTGGCGCTGTTGCCAGGGATTGAATTTCTAATCAATTTGTTATTTTGTCTTTACTATTAATTCTTGATTTTTTTTGTTTTCGTTTGTTTGTGTTTAGGCTTTTATGTCCGATGGAGAAGTGGACCAATGACTTGAGCAAATTAAGGAGTTTTTCAAATCCTTGAGTTTAAGACTAAGTTGGTCAATTTCAACTCCACCTCCGGAGTTCGACCTTGCACGACATACTTCCCTTCCATCTTCTCGTAGGTTAATCAATCTGAATCGGAAGTAATAGCAGTGCGATACAATCGGACTTTTAAAGAGTTAGTGGCTTCAAATATTGATCAACAACTGCTATGCATAAATCCCAACCCTGAGGTAGATTTTGAACTTAAACCTGGAGTAATTCATTTCTTGCCTATATTGCATGGTTTTGTAGGAGAGGATCCTAACGAACATCTCAAAGAATTTCATGTGGTATGCTCAAGTATGAAGCTAACTGGCATTTTTGAGAAGCAAATAAAATTGAGAGCTTTCCCATTCCCATTAGCAGATTCGATGAAAAAGTGACTGTACTATCTACCACCAAGTACCATCACCACACAGAATGAGATTAGTATACTCTTTTTGGAGAAATACTTTCCCACCTCAAAAGCTACAAATATTAGAAAGAAATTTGTGGCATTTGGCAATACAATGGGGAATCACTTTATGAATATTGGGAGAGATTTAAAAAGTTATGTGCTAGTTGTCCACACCACCAAATTAGTGATCAACTACTTATTCAATATTTCTATAAGGGTCTCATGCCAATGGATAGGAGTATTATTGATGCTGCTAGTGGAGGAGTACTAGTTAATAAAACACTGGAAGCTGCGAGATATTTGATTGGTGACATGGCAGCGAACACCCAACAATTCAGTAGCCGATTTCAACCCTCACTACCAAAGAAAGTAAACGAGGTAAATACTTTAAATATTAAACAACAACTTTCTCAACTTAGCTCTCTTGTGAAACAAATGGCTGTAGGAACTATGCAGCAATCTTATGCATGTGGGATATGTTCTACCATGGAGCATCCAACCAACATGTGCTTAACCTTGGAAGAAGAAGAGACAAAATAAGCCAATGCCATAGATGGATTTTCAGGACAACCAAGGCAAAGGTATGGCGAGATCACCCCAATTTTAGTTATGGGAATCGCCAACCAATTGCGCCAAATGCCATACCAAACCGGCCACCAGTTTTTAATCAACTAAGAGTGCAACAACTATTTCAAACTCGGCCACCACCAGCTCCACAAAGCTCATGTACATCTCTTGAGGATATTGTCAAAGTACTTGCCACTAACACTACCTAATTTCAACAGGAAACTAGGGCAAGTATCCAAAACCTGGAAAATCAAATGGGCCAATTAGCTACTAAATGAGCAAATTCGAGGGTCAAGGCTCAAGAAAATTACCTTCTCAAACAGTGATCAATCCAAGAGAGAATGCTAGTGTGGTAATTTTAAGAAGTAGAAAGCAATTGGAGGTCCCACCAAAGAAATCACAAACTAATGAGGAGATGACACCACTTCTGCCATGAACAAAACATCATCTTCTAAGGTTAATCTTAAAACTCCTATTCCTTCTTATATTACTCCTCTGCCTTTTCCTAGCAGATTTGCAAAATCAAAGAAAGAGGAACAAGAACAAAAAATCTTGGAGACTTTTTACAAGATTGAGGTAAATATACCACTTTTGGATGCTATCAAGCAAGTACCTTGTAATGAAAAATTTCTCAAGGAGTTATGCACCAACAAGAGAAAGTTAAAAGGAAATGAGAAAGTGAGTGTGGGGGAAAATGTTTTACCTGTACTACGAAGAAAAATTCCTGCAAAGTGCAAAGATCCAGGTACGTTTACCCTTCCATGCACCATTGGTAATACCAAGTTTGAAAGAGCTATTTTAGATATAGGTGCGTCTATTAATGTCATGCCATAATCTATTTATACTTCTTTGAATCTTGGACCCCTTGTGAAAACTAGTATTATCATTTAACTTACTGATCATTTGAATGCATATCCTAAGGGAGTTGTGGAAGATGTTCTTGTGTAGGTGAATCAATTGGTTTTTCCAATCGATTTCTATGCTCTTCAAATGGAGGATAAGACATCTCCCAATCCAACACCAATTCTTTTAGGAAGACCATTCTTGAAAACTACGCCAACCAAGATTGATGCTCATGATAGCACTCTCACCATGGAGTTTGATGGCAAGGTGGTCTGTTTCAATATTTTTGAGGCAATACCCCCTAGTCACTTTCATTCTATTTTTGCAGTTGGTGTTATTGATTCTTTGGCACAACTTTTTGAGTTAACTCGCAAGGATGGATCCGAAGTAGCTATTGGTGAGCACCTAGGGACAGGAAATTCCAACGAATCAAGAAGGTTGATACAATTATGTGAAGAAGTAGACGAAGCTGTGGCAAGCTTAGATGATACTATAGCTATAACCAAAAACAAGTATGATGATTCTTACATTAAATTGCCTTTATCTAATGAGAAACTTCTTCCTTCTGTGATGAAAGCCCCTACCTTGGAGCTTAAGCCTCTTTCAGATCATTTGAAGCATGTATTCTTGGGTGAGAAACATACTTTGCCGGTCATAGTAGTAAAGGACCTTACACCACTACAAGAAGAGAAACTCATTCGAGTACTTAGAGATCACAAAACAACTATTGGGTAGACAATTGCTAACATCAAAGGTATTAGCCTGGCCATATGTGATAGGTGTCTATTTATGTATTACTTTCATATCAATTTGTCCATGTTTCTTTGCTATATTCCTTGGTATTTTTACGTTTTTGTGTGGTTTTGATGTTTGTAGGAGTTTTGGAGGAACTTGCACAAAAATGGAGTAAAATCCTTCATTTTCACCTCTGATAGTCAACCATCTTCTCGGATTTAATTGTATTGATATACAATGAACCCGATGACATGTTATATACCGTTGGAAAGCTCTCGAAGTCTATTTTCTAGAGAAATTTACGGTTCATAAATCCATTCAGTGTACCGAAAGTTATAATCAAAACAGTGTGAGAAGTGTAGAAATGTAATTCCACAAATAACTGTAGCATGTATAATACGGGACAGGGTTACTGTAGCAGAGTATATAAACACATTTTAGGGTTTTATTTTGATAACTTGAAGAGGGGGAAATGACTGGGAGGCTGCATCTCTGGATTTCTCTCATCTCCTGGAGTTCTTGAAGGAGAAAGAAGGCTAGGCTTGGAAGAGGAAAAACTACAATCCTAAGAGATTTTCATCAAATTTGCTAAGTTATCCCTTCCCTTTCATTTTCTGGAATGCCTCCATGTTGTATTGTATTTATTACGTTTTTGAACATGTGTAACTGAATCTGAATTGGTTGAGGGTGATTTCAAAGCCCTTGATATGGTTCTTATGAGTTGATTGTGCAAGATATTGTTATCCAATTCTCTAATTGAAGTTGCTTGTATTTTCCCATGTTTAATGCTTATGATTGCTTGCTGATTGTATTTGGGTGGCCAACTGAATATAATTGGATATTGTCTATTGCTTGACTAGAAATCTTGATCCGTAATTGTCTTGAATTTCTAATCATTAGTAGCAAAATTGTGATCAGAGATTGCAATTGGAAAATACAACCTAGGTTAAATAATCCGAACTTGTGTGATTATTGCTTAGATCAACCTATCTTTCTTATCGTAATGCTTCCATTGAATTAAACTTAGAGAGCTTGTTCTAGGTTGTTTAATGGTTAGAGATTAAATAAAGAGCTTGTTTTATTTAACAACAAAGTAAGGAAAGATTGGGATAACAGAGCTTGTTGTTATCTACGGTTGGTAATTTCAATGGTGTAATTGGATGACAATTCTATGATTTATTCGCAAATTCATATCTTGCGGTAGAGAATGATTCCTTAGCCAAATTTCTGTCATTGATTAATTCTCACTTCAATTAAGTTTGCATTGTGTTATTCTTTATTTGCATTAATATTTCATATAGTTAATCAATCAACAAAAACCCCCATTTATTCTGTTTTCACTTTCGAATAACAAATTTAATTAGAATCAATCCTCGTGGGAACGATATCTACTTATCACTTTATTACTTGTGCGACTAGTATACTTGCTAGTTTTGAACGCATCAAGTTTTTGGCGCCGTTGCCGGGGATTGATTTTCTAATCGATTTGTTATTCTGTCTTTACTGATAATTCTTGATTTTTTTTTCTGATTGTTGTGTTTAGGCTTTTATGTCCGAGGGAGAAGCGGACCAACGACTTAAGCAAATTAAGGAGTTTCTCCAATCCTCGAATTTAAGACTAAATCGGTCAATTTCAACTCCACCTCCAGAATTTGACGTTGCACTACATACTTCCCCCCCATCTTCTTGCAGTTCAATCAACTCTGAATCGGAAGTAATGGCGATGCAAAACAATTAGACTCTTAAGGAGTTAGCGGCTCCAATTATCGATCAACAGCCATTGTGCATAAATACCAATCTTGAGGTAGATTTTGAACTTAAATCTGGACTAATTCATCTCTTGCCTACATTTCATGGTTTTGTAGGAGAGGATCCTATCAAATACCTCAGAGAATTTCATGTGGTATGCTCAAGTATTAAGCCAACTGGCGTGTCTGAGGAGCAAATAAAATTGGGAGCTTTTCCATTCTCATTAGTAGATTCGGCGAAAGATTGGCTATACTATCTACCACCGGGTACCATCACCACGTGGAATGAGATAAGTAAACTCTTTTTAGAGAAATACTTTCCCATTTCGAAAGCTATAAACATTAGAAAAGACATTTGTGACATTCGAAAACACAATGGAGAATCACTTTATGAATATTGGGAGAGATTTAAAAGGTTATGTGCTAGCTGTCCAAACCATCAAATTAGTGATGGACTTCTTATTCAATATTTCTATGAGGGTCTCCTACCAATGGAAATGAGTATCATTGATACTGCTAGTGGTGGAGCACTAGTTAATAAAACACCAGAAGTTGCAAGATGTTTGATTAGTGACATGGCAGCGAACTCCCAACAATTCAGCAGCCAATTTGAGCCACAACTACATTCAAGGACCAAAAGAAACTATATTCACATGCCCATTTGGTACATTTGCCTATCGATGCATGCCATTCGGTATTTGCAGCGCCCTTGCCACTTTCCAAAGGTGCATGGTAAGTATTTTCTCTGGTTATGTTCAGAATATCATCGAGGTATTTATGGATAACTTTAGTGTTTTTGGTGATTCTTTTGATAAATTCCTTGGCAATCTTACACTTATACTTCAAAGATTTATAGAAACTAACCTTGTTCTGAATTGAAAAAAATGTCATTTTATGGTAGATCGGGGTAAAGTTTTGGGACATGTTATTTCTGCTAAGAGTATATAAGTTGACAAATCTAAGATAGACCTTATATCTTCCTTACCACCCCTTACAAGTGTGTAGAATATTCGTTCTTTTCTTGGTCATGCAGGTTTTCATCATAGGTTCATGAAAGATTTTTCAGAGATAGCATTGCCCCTATGTAGAATGCTATATAATAATGTGATCTTTCAATTTGATAAGAAATGCAATAAGGCATTTGAGAAAATAAAGGAACTCTTGACTTCGGCTCCAGTGATCCAGCCTCCCAATTGGGATCATCCATTCGAGATCATGTGCGATGCAAGTGACTATGCTGTGGGTGCCATCTTGAGTCAACGAATTGGCAAAATTTTACATGCCATTTACTATACATCTCGGACTTTAAATGATGCTTAGCTTAAATATTCCACCACTAAGAAAGTGATGTTAGCAGTTATTTTTGCTTTAGAAAAGTTTGGTTCTTATTTGATTGGTACTAAAGTAACCGTTAATTCTAATCATGCAGCCTTGAGGTACTTGCTCATAAGATGCAAAACCAAGGCTTATCAGATGGATACTCCTCTTACAAGAATTTGACTTGGAGATCAAAGATAAGAGAGGAAGTAAAAACTTAGTGATAGATGTCTATTTATGTATTACTTTTATATCAATTTGTCCATGTTTCTTTGCTATATTCCTTGGTATTTTTATGTTTTGTGTGGTTTTGATGTTTGTAGGAGTTTTGGAGCAACTTGCACAAAAATGGAGTAAAACCCTTCATTTTCACCTCTGCTAGTCAACCATCTTCTCGGATTTAATTGTATTGATATATAATGAACCCGATGACATATTA
>SNVD02005189.1:0-21865 GCA_013180625.2 Boswellia sacra
CAATCGTCAACAATCTAACTGAGCGTCGAGTGCCGGCCGGCCGGCCGCTGGGCGAGCTTCAGGGCGCCGAGCGAACGCCTCGGGGCCTCTCAGACAGCGACTAGGCGCACGCGCTCGGCCGCCTTAATTTGTCGCAATTACGCCCGCCTGGCGCCGCCGGCGGGCCTCCGAGCGAGTGCAGTGTTTTTGGCGCGCTCGCGCGCCTCGGCCGCGGTCGCTAATTACTGATTTGGGTCCGCGCGTTGGCGCAAACCGATCGGCGCCTAGCGACTCGGCGCACTCGACACGTTCGCTCTCGTTTGTTGTCTGGCCGACGGCCGACTGTCGCCGCGCTGAGGAGCGCCCTCGAGTTGCGTCGCCGGGCCTGGCGTTCATTTTAATCGAACTTTGGGGCCGCCGCCGACGAGAGATAACAGTGGCGTCTGGGCGAAGTTTGCTCGCGCGCTATTTGCGTCTTCCTTCCTTCCGGCGCTTGGGGCGCCTTGCGGCTGGCAGACAAAAACTTGTTTTGCTGCACGCGCGCGCCACTGGGCCTGGGCTTTTTTCGCCAGGTGCGGTTTTCAATCGTCCTCGTCTGTGGCGCGGCCGCACCGGGGATTTGTATAATCTGTGCGTCCCTCTTACTCTCTTTGTGACTCCACTGCGCGCCAGTTAATCAGCCTCGGGCCAAGCCGGCGTCTCGCTCTGGGGCTTGCGTGGGCGTGGACTCGAGAGCGAGCGCGGGCATGGGCGTGGGCGGCATCCCGAACGAGCGTCGGCAGACGGCCGGCCGAACTTCAGGTGGGCCGTCGGCGGTTAGGTTTGCTGCATTATCGAATGGCCGCGCCCGTCGACGTGCGAATGGAGTCCACTCTGGACAAAGTGGCGGATGGCCGCACGAGTCGAGTAATTGAGCGCAAATTTAATTTTGCCCCGCTTATCCCGCAGGCAGAGACGCGCCCACGCGGGCCATTTGTCGAGTGGCTGGCCCGAGTCTGGCTCACTCGAGAGAGTGCGCCCGGAGGTCGGCCGCCGAGTTGGCGACATGTGACATCCAGCGCGCGAAATCAAGTCGCCAGAGAATCAATCATCCGAGAGGAGTGGCGTAACTGCGCCGCACGGCCGCCACTTGAGCTCCAGGTCGGCGGCCGGGGCGCGCCCACGCCCACTCCGCTCGGCGCGACTTCCGCATTGACACGTTCGAGTGGGCCCGTCAGCCACTTCGGCGGCCTCGTGCTGTTCGTCGTCGCGCTCGTCGTGGTCCTAACGACGCTGGCCGCAAGGGGCCGAGCGTCGGAGCGACGCCTCGACCGACCGATCGATCAAGTTGACGCTCGCAAATTGATGTGAGGCGACCGCCTGATTGGAGTCGCTGGTGGCGGATATGATTGCGCCATGATGAGGACGCAGCTCATCGGCCGCCCACCGCCACCTCACCTGTGCGTGCGGTCGTGCGAGCAGCGGCGGACCGAGCGCTCCGGCAAGGCCTTGATGGGTGCGCCAGGCCGAAATGAGCGCACATTACTGGCTGGCTGAACCCTCGCGCGTGTGTGTGTGTATTTGTGTCCGCGTGCGCGCGTCCTGAATACGCGATCGAGTTGGCGACGCAAGGAATGGCGCGTTATGTGGGCGGCGCCTAGCGTCGCTTGATGATGTGCAGTGCAAACGAGCTGTCCGAGCAGCCGACAGACCCGAGTATCTTGCAGGACTCGACTACCGAGTTCGCGGGCAACCGCGACAGAAATCGAGCGTCCGAAATGTGAGCCCCGCAGCGACGGTCAACATGAGCAACTTGCGGCGCCTAGGGGACGCGCGCCTAGGGTCGTTATCGCGTCGCGCTTGAGGGGCTGTCCTCTAGGCGCGTGCGCCTACGCTCGGCCACAAGGACGAGCAAGTGGCCGCTGCCGCGAGTGTCGTCGCACTGAGAGCCCGTCGCGGCCACTAATGAAGTGGCTTGTTTTTATCGGGCTCGCATCGAGCCAGGGCCTCAATGTTTCCCAAGCTCGGACGCGCCTACGGCTCCCTGACGCTGAGCTGAGCCCATCGAGCGGAAACTTCCTGCCTGAGGCCTACGAAGTGACGTTCACAGTTAGTTTTGGGCCGCCGGTGTTGCGCAACACACAAATTGCGGCCTGACCAACACTCAGTGTGGCCGAGTGCTCGGGCCCACCAGTCGGTGTGTGACTCACCTGTATCGACGCGACCCGCGGCTATCTGCAACGAGCGCCGGCCACGCCACCACCGTGCCAAATAATAATTACCAGTAATGAACATCGGCCCACTGACTGCACACGAGCTCCAATGGGTGGGCGTCAGCGGTGGCGCTGGAGCGGAGTCGCAATGACAAGGATGACATTTAAATCGAATGAGTCGCTTGTTAGCCGCCGGCAACGCGCTCGCTCGTTAGTGGACGCGCCCTCGTTACATAATCCGCACTCGGGCTATGACCTGGACAGTGTTGCGCCTAGCGGTTGTTAGTTTATCGACGAACGAGCGACACTCGAGTGAGCAGCCGAGGCGATCGGCCCGAGGCGCCGCCTGTGTCGAGTTCTTGCCAGAGTGGGGGCGGACTTGATGTAAGACGAGCGCTCTGTGACGCCTCTACCTGAGGAGCGCTCGCCTCTGCGCTCGTGACTATTACACTTTGTCCATTGGACGGAGCAAATCCAAACCGCACGTCCACATGAGGCACTCGCCGAGCGGCGCGCGCAAAGGCCGCCGAGGAGCAACAACACGACGCCTGTCGGCTACAGCGACAAGCAGGCGCGCCTCAGGCGCTCGGCGCGATCTGGAGGACTCGGGCGGCCTATTGGCGTGGTCGCTGGCTTGAACGATGTCGTTTCCAGTTGCCCACGACGAGACCGAGATTTCGCCCTCCCCCCGGCCGCCAGCTCGCGACTGTTCGCGCGCACGTCGTCCTTCAAACTCCCGCCACACACACACACACACTGGCAACTCGCTAATGTTTTGTGCCAAATTGTTCTGCCTCGCGCGTTTATTACACAACGTCGAGTCGGGCGACGACAACGACGCTCTCGAGATCACGTCCGCGCCCGGCTTTTATTTAAACTACGCCCCCACACGCCTGAGCGGCCGGTATGTTGCGTCGGCCGCGTGTTGGCTGGCGCAACAGAATTTTCAATTTCTACTGAAATCCGAAACCCGAAGTAGGCGCGCGCGAGACATGGCGTGCGCCTAGCGACGTTCGCGCCCCATTGGAACCGTGCGCGCACTCGCCCACCCGCGCGCTTCCTCGTCGAGCCCATTCGTCGGTGACTTTAATTTAGCTCGTAATCATCGGCCAGTCGCTCGGCTCGTCATGCAAATGATCGCGCGAGTCCAATACCTGGCCGCGACAAAGCGGGCGCCCCAGATTGTGTGTGTGCCGCCGACGGGTGCCATATGAGTTGCGACTGGAGAGAAGTTCGGCGACCCGCGACTTCCGGATCACGCCCCCTATCTCCGTGACGTCACCGGCCATGATGACGGGGCAGGCGGGTGCAGCCAGCTGGGACGAGCGGTCAGACAGTGATCAGTGTCGAGAGCGTTGAGCGCTCGAACGGTGGCCGAGCAGAGACGGCGGCCAATTTGGGTGGGCCTCATGTACCTGAAACAAGCAAATCCCATCCGCTCGAGAGAATTTGCGTGCGGTGCTGTCAATTGAGCCGTGCCAATGGGGAGGCCCGCGGGCCGCCAGCCGTCGTGGGCGGCAGCTTTTTTTGGTCGACGGCGAGCCGGTGGTTGCGGGCCCAACGTAAACAGTGCCACTCAATGGGGAAATCTGATACATGGGGCGCACTTGATCCACTCGCTCGAGTCTCCACTCGCCTCCACGAGCGCCGTTACCGTTGGCGCTGCTGGAACTTTGCTCGAAGCTTGTGTTTGCCGCCAAATCGATAACAATCTTGTCCGCCTTTGGCTCGGCTCTGGTCGCATTCACTCACATGCACCCGACGCTTGATGGCCGGTGACTTGATGCTGATTGATTTTCGCGCCCACGCGCCTCCACTGGCGTCGAGAAGTTGCGCCCCTCCCGCCCGGCATAATGATGAGCGCGCCCCTCCTCTTGCTGGCTCGCTAGTAAGTGTGTATGTGTGTAGTGGTTGGCGGCGACCGCCGCGGCGCCGCTGCTAAGCGATTCTCTCTAGCCATCGGCCGACAAAGCGGCGCCGCTGGGCCCAAGCGGGCGCTCTTGATGAACTCGAAAGGCCTACATTGGGCCGGCCGCCACCGTCGGTCAGAGTGGGCCCGCGCGAAGGTCGCCGAATGCTCGCCCACTCGCAAGGGTGGCACACAAAAGAAAAACAATTTCCTTCCTCGCTCTCCCCGACCCACCCACCCCATACCGGTCGGCCACCAGGAGTCGCGCCTCTTTTCATGCGCCTATCTTTGACTCACGTGACCACTCTGCTCATTGTGGACGCTCGCTGCAGTCGGCCCGTTTCCACTTCAGGTAGTTCGCAGTGACCATCAACCACCGGCCGGCGGTTTTGTCGCCCATTTGGGCCCGGCCAAGCGTCAGGAAGGCCGACCCCTCGTGCTCGATCGTCGTTTTTGTGTGCGGGTGTATGTGTGTGTGTGTGTGCTTATGTGGGTATGTGTACGTGTTTAAGAAGCTCGCTCACCAGGGGCAAGTCTCGACCACCGGCGGCGCTAGGCGCACGCGCACATTTTTACAAATTCCAAACCGCCACCGCTTTATCAATTTCAATCGGCCGTTGGTGTCGGTCGTACTGACCTCGCGCTGACATCTGCTCGCGACTGAGTCGGATTCCACAGATAAAGTTGGCGCCGTCGACGCCGCCGCCCCCGCCCGGCGCTCGCTGTCGATTGCACGCCCCAAGCGCCCCGAGGCACTGGCGGCCCAGATCGCCCGCACGTCGACCACTGGGGCGCGATTATCTCGGCCAGATGTCTCTCTGGGGCGGCTCGTTGGCTCTTTTTGACGGCGCCCCCCGGACGCGCACTCAGCCCTCCGGACGTCAGTTGTCATCGCACGCCGACGCAATCTTGCAGCCGACTCGAAGCGGCTTGAATTTCGCTGTCCAATTCTCTCAGGTTAGCGCTGGGCGCCGGCCGAGCTGCTGGCGAGCTCAAAGTGAGATCCCTTCGGGCGTGTTCGAGTTGGTGATGCGCGCGCCTCGTCCGGCCGACCTCATTGATATCCACCCCCAGGCGGGCGCGCGGCTCAGATTGCAACCGACTAACTCAATTTTGCTGCCTCTTCGTCCGTCTCCATGACCAGACCCACCGACCGACCGACCGACCGAGCACTTTACCGGCTATTTTCATCCTCATCAAGAGATTTACAGCGCCATAGACTAGAGCGCTCACAGAGCGCGAGGGCGAGCCGGTATGGAGCCCAAAGAGCGGCCGCGTCTCGCCGATATGGAGGAGGCGAATGCCGAGTTTTGTGATGGAAACCCAAATAGTGAGACCGACGAGCAGGAGCCCAACGAGTGCTCCAGACTCAAGTCGGCGACCGACGACTGGGATCGTGACGAAACGGAGGACGATGATGACGAGGAGGATGACGATCAAGATGACCAGGACGAAGAAGACGAGGACGAGGAGGAGGACCAGGACGATGACGACAATGACGAGGAAGACGACGACGACGAACGGGACAATGAATCGAAATCCCTCGTCAGTCAGGACGAGACCTCCGCCGCCAAGCCCGCCGACACGGCCCAGCACGATCCCGCTGGCCACGCCCACTGGCCGGAGGCGCCCGACCAGGTGGGCGTGACCGAGGTCGGCGTGGGCGTGGGCGGCGCGGGCTCGGGTGCGAGCGCGGGGCTTGGGACGGTCGGGGCGAGCGGGCCCAAGAGGAGCGCGGCGCCGAGCGGCAAGTCGGCCGGATCGACGCGAGGCAAAGGCGAGAGTCGCGCCGACTCGGCCACGAGCGCCCAGTACAACACTGTGAACGACTCGCTCTTCATCAACTACAACGGAATCATTGTCATCCTGCCCATAGTGTTCAACGCCTTCCAGGACGTCCAGCTCGAGCGCGCCTACCAGCGCTACTCGCACGGCCAGCGCCAGAAGGCACTCATCATCGCCCACCTCATCGATTTGCTCCTCAAGTTGGCGCTCCTCGCGCTCCCCTTCGCCTCCAGTCTGTCCAACTGGCCCACGTCGGCGCCCATATCGTGGTCGTATCCGTCGCAGCCGCCGCCGCCGGCCACTGCCGTCCACTTCCGGTTGTGGGCACCGTCCGCCGAGGGCACCAATCCGAGCGAGCCGCAGTGGGCGCCCGGGGACGGGGATCTGTTGGTGCGAGGCGCCCCTTTTGGAGTGCCACTGCCACTGGAGTCCTGGGCGTGGCCGCGGGGGCCCCAGGCGAATGCGACCTCGAGCTGGCCTTGGCCAGCGGCGGCTGTGGCGGCGAGCACGGGCGCGGTGGCGAGCGCGCAACCGCTGTCCAGTCTGTTTTGCCTCTTCAATTTGGTCGTGATCCTCATTTGCGCCTGTGTACCGCACCGGCAGCTCAATGCGCGGCTCAGCCAGCTGGCGCTCACCACCTGGTTCCTAATGTGCCTCGAGAGCTTTCTCGTCTACAACTCCAGCGAACAGGAGCGCGCCGCCGTGACGGGCGCCGCCAGCGTCGCTCTCTTCCGGCCAGAGACCTCCTTAATGGCAAGTATTTTGCTCACTTCCACCAAAACTCTCTCGCTTCCTCTCGCGGGCACCTCCACTGCTGCGACATCGACTAGCCGAGCTGGCAAACAGCCAGCCACGCCCACTCTCGGCTACCCCTCCCACGCCTACTCGACTAATAACCACGCCCACGCCCGACCGCACGCCAACCAGATCGATCGCCAGTTCGACGGCTCCAAGCCACTCACCATATGGCACACGCTGATTATTGTGTTTGTCACCTACGCCATGATGCCCATGGCGCTCGCCTGGAGCGCAGTCTGCAGCCTAATCACGTGCGCGGGCGACCTGGCGCTGGCGCTGGCGCTCGGCTGGCGCAGTGGGCGGGCGCGCGGCGACTGGCGCTGGTGGCTGATGGCCGCGTGCGGCGAGCTGCTCACGAAGCTGGCCATCTACCTGACGATCAACCTGATCTGTCTCTACACAAAGTACCTGATCGACTTGGCCCAGCGGAACGCCTTCCTCGAGACGCGCCGCTCGATCGAGACGCGCGCCAAGATCGAGCGCGAGAACGACAAACAGGAGCGGCTGCTGTTGTCGCTGTTGCCTCGGTTCGTTGCGCTCGAGATCATCGCCGACATTGCGCGCGAGGACAACCACGAGAAGCTATTGCGCAACCAGTTCCACAAGATCTACATCCACTCCTATTCGAACGTCAGGTAGGTGTAATTTAAGCGCCCCACTGCCACGAGCCGCGGCACAGCTACAGCGACTGCGGCGGCGCATCATCGACATCCACATCCACATCCACTTCCACATTCACATCGAAATCGAAATCGAAATCGACATCGACATCGACATCCACGTCCACGTCGACATCCACATCGACATTGGCCTCCCGCAGTCCGCAAGAGCTCGTCCGAGTGCCATTATGCGAGCGCATCTCGTGGGCGGCGAGCTGGCACGCGATGGGCGCGCAAGTCGAGCGCAGAGGTTTACAACTCGCTGGCCGACTTGAGCGGCCGGCGCAGTTGTGACACGGAGCTCGTGGAAGGCAAACATACGCCGACGTGCGCGCCGGCGCGACATTGATTGTGTTGTGTTTGTCAACTTAATGGTCGTCGTTCTTCTTGTGCTCGTCGTCGTCGTCGTCGTCGTCGTCGTCGTCGTCGTCGTCGTCGTCGTTGGCGTGTCTCTGGTTCGGCCCGAGTTCCAATGTGTGTGTGTGTGTGTGTTAGTGTGTGTATTTGCTCTCAGCTGGCAAGCGCGCCCGCAATCGGCGGCCGGCGCCGCCACCGAGACACCCAACTCGCTCCATTGGCCGCTCAGCGTGGCGCCTACGTGGGCGCGCCGGTCGTGCGTCACCGCCTGCACAAGTGGCGCTCGCGTCGGCGACGTCCGGCGCCCATTCAAGGCCACTGTCGCCACCGTCGCCGCCGTCGCCGCCGTCGCCGCCGCCGTTGGTCTCGGGCCGAAGATAAAACACGCGACGAGCGGACGCGCGCGTGCAAGCCTAATTGATTCGTCCAGCGGGGCCTGAGAGTATCACGCACTCTCGTCCGCGGCCAGACAATGCCATTCGAATGGCGCCGGCCACTCGGTGGCCGCTCGGCGCCTCGCCGCCACTGCTCCCCAGTTTCCGCATTCCATTTATAAACATCCGACGGAATGTTTATAAATGGGGCCCGTCGAGCGCGCGGCTCCCAGCGAGCCGCCCATCGTTGGGGCGCTTTTTCGCGCCCCCTGACTGACGCCAAGCCGCCACAGTTGCGTCATCAGGTAGCCCCCGCCTCGTGCACGCACTAATTCGATTGGCACTGCGGATTTGGAGGCTGGTGGGCGCGCAAATCTGGCGGCCACTAATGAGCGCAAACACAGGTGGCGGCGGCGGCGGCGGCGGCGGCGGCGATGGCGCCGGATTTTGAACAGTTGAACGAGGCGCACAATGTCATCGTCGGCGCGTCACCGGCGTCGCCTCTAAGCCGCTCGACTCCGCACATGTGCCACTCGAGCGAGTCGGCCATCCTCGACACACTCACACACACACAGACAGACACAATTGCTCGAGCTTAGGAGCAGAAAAATTTCATTAGGCTGGCGCGTGCCTATGTCCGGCGAGCGGGCGCGCGTGCAAACCGCAAGATGGGCGCAGAGCCGCAAAGCCGGTGGGCTCCGTTTCCCGCAAACGCCCTGAGTGAGAGCTCCCGCGCGGCCGCATTAATTCACTCGCTCGCGGCCAATTGCGCGCGTCCGAGTGGACCACTTGTAAGCCGAGGCCGCGCCGCTAACGAACGCCCGCTCGTGGCGCCCGCTGTCTAATTATGTCGACTGGACGCGCCCGCGACTCTGGTGTCGGGCCCTCACTCGAGTGGCGCGCGCCCTTGATGGCGCCGATCGAGGCTGGCGCTGAGAGGGAGCGTGGCGAAGGCGGCATTCAAATGAGGCGTCGGCCACTTGATTAGATTGGTGGCAAGCTAGCGGCGGCTCGGCCGCGCGAGGGGCGCCGTCACCTCGCGGTCGCCTCCAATAACTCAGGCGCGCTCAAATCAAATGATCGCCACGGCCGCACGGCAAACTCGATCAACGCCAGCCAGCGGTCCGATTGGTTGTCGCGGACAACTCGTCGCGCTCTTGATGGCTGCCACCAGAGAGCCGCGGCGGCCTCGCCGACCACCTCGTCCGCAGCCGCCGCCCCCGCCGCCCCCGCCGCCCCCGCCATCACCAACTCTCCGGCAATGTTTCGTCGCCAACTTGACCGCCCAACGCCGACAATAATGTGCGCCCACAAGCGGCCCACTCACTTGATTGTTGTCGCCTTTCGAGCGCGCGACTCGCATGCAAATGCGCCCATAGCGCCGCACCAAAATGCAACCGCCGCGCCCCTTCGCATGTCGTGCGCCCCCACACGAGATGCCAGCGTGGTCGCGCTAAGCACTTGCGCCGGATAACGAGATTTGGACAGCTCCAGACACGCGCGCCCGAGACTGCTCATGAGCGCATTGTTATGGCGCTATTGATTGGGCCGTCCGGCCGACTCAGGTGCGTCCACTGAGCCGAGCTGAGCGGAAAATTTGCATACCAGCCGGCCGAGCGGCGCTCGTAATGGTTTTGTCCACGCGACCATAACGCCGCCGACGTCGCCTCGCTCGGCCAACGGCATCGTTGTAATTGTCAACGATTAGCGCACGCCCACTCGACGCGGCCCCTCGAGCGAGCGGCTTTTGATTCCCACTAACTCGCAACGCCCCCATTGTGCCCGGCACCACTCAACTTGGCCGCATTTGCAATCACAGCATTCTATTCGCGGACATTCAAGGATTCACTGCGCTCGCCTCCAGGTGCCCGCCCCAGGAGCTCGTCCAGCTACTCAACGACCTGTTCGCGCGCTTCGACCGGCTCGCCCAGGTGAGTGCTCCAGAGAGGTCTCGATGCGGGCGAACTGCACCCGCATTGTGGGCGCATCATGGGCGTTTCTCGGCTCACCAGCGCTCGATTCGTCGGCGCCACTTTGTTGCTCACCTCACTGACTGTCGCGTCTCTCCTCTCGCCACTCGTAAGCAGCAACACAAATGTCTGCGCATCAAACTGCTCGGCGACTGTTACTATTGCGTTGGTGAGTTCTCTGGGCCGCCGGAAGTAGTGGTCACTTCCGCCTTGGTCTGGCTCATAATTGATGGCGCGCGGCGGCTGGAGTTGGCGCACACATTGACCTTTGTTTCGTCCTCTCCCTTTGACTCTGTGTGGACTCTATTTTGGGCCTCATTGGATCGCGCAAATGCGTCACATCGGCAACCTTGCCCTTCAGCCGGCTTGCCAGGTGAGTTTAGCTATGCAATTCCATCAAGATCTACCTGTGTCCGTAGGTGCAGCCGATGTTGCAGTGCGCTCGTGCGCACTCGCAGCCTCAAGAGAAACAAAAGAAATCTACGAGCGCCATTGACATCTGACCGAAATAACTTGGCGCCAATCTGACTAAACAAATAAATCCTCGCCCCGACGCCGCCGCCGCTCGCGCCACTCAGAGCCCAACAAGGACCACGCCAAGTGTTGCGTCGAGATGGGCCTCCACATGATCAAGGCCATCAAGTAAGTCATTCACTTTGTTCGCCGTCCTCGTCGGCGTTTTTGTCGCCACCTTCACACGCGCGCTTATGCAGGCGAACAAACAAACGAACAGACAAACAAATCTGAGAACGTGGCCTAATCTAATTGATTTAACCTCTCGACTCGAATCGAATGTGCGGCGCTCAGACGAATTCGACGCAAGACCAACTTCGATCTTAATATGCGAATCGGTATACACAGTGGCTCGGTCCTGTGTGGTGTTCTGGGTAAGTAATCGCTAGGTCCGGCTGTCTTTCTGCAGTTTGCCTAGTGCGCCACACTCTCCACTCTCATACAAACGACACAAGACAGATCGCCCCTATGCGCCGGCCTCAAGCTGGCGACGAGTCTTCTTGGCGACACTCCCTCCGGCCAGACATCGAGAGTGGGCGATGCTAACTGAATTAGTATTCACTGGCGCGCAGGTCTCAAGAAGTGGCAGTTCGACGTGTGGAGCAACGACGTCACCATGGCCAATCACCTGGAGTCGGGCGGCCTGGCGGGCCGGGTGCACGTGAGCCGCGCCACAGCCAACTGTCTGCGCGACGCCTACGAGCTGGAGCCCGCCGACGGGCACCTGCGCGACGGCTACATCCGCCAGGCCGGCGTCGAGACCTTCTTCATCAAGCAAACCGAGCCGGCACCAACTGGCGCCGGCCCCTCAACGGCGCCCGGCGCCACCCGAAAAGCGGCGCCAGCAGTGAGTGTGTCCGCTGGCCGCGAGTTGCCGGCCACCGGAAGTCAGGGCTCTGCACGCGTCGTCGAACCGCCGCCGCCGTCAGCCGCGCCGCCACCGACGGCGTCGTGGGCGCACACGCGCGCCGGCCTAAGCCAGTCGCTGGCCCCGAGTGACAAGCCGCCAGCTCGGCCGACGGAAGCAGAGCGGAGCCACGTCGACGTGTGCGCGTCCGAGCGACTTCCGGACAGCTCGAGCGAGCCCAATCCGGCGCTGGGCGTGCGCTCGATGAGCGCCGAGCCGACGACCAGCGCCAGCGCCGCCACCAGTGCAAACGGCTCGTCGGCGCTCAACTCGGCCACGCCCACGGGCGGCGCGGCTCTCGTGGGGCCGGCCACCTTTGTGTTCGGGGCCGACGAGGAGGAGCCCGACGGCGCGGACGAGGAGGACGCCGACGAGGAGGAGGCCGAGAACTGGCGCGCCGAGATTCCCTTCTTCAACCTCCACAAGCTCGACGTGGCCGGCGGCCAGGTGAGCGAGTCCATCTCGGCCCAGGTGCTCGCAGCCGCGGGCCAAAAGTCGGCCGAGCTGCCGACAGAAATGGCCGGCGCGCCCGCATCCGCTGTGGTCCAGCAGCCCACCGGAAATCGGCTTCAGGTGCCTCGCGCCAGCGCCGAGCTGCTCATCGGCGCCACGGACAACAGTGGCGCACCGGCCGAGCGCTCGACGCGATCCATGACTTCGTTGTTGCGCAACAGCTTCCGGCGCTCGCACCGCAGTCAGCCAGCGGCGGCTGGCAGTGAGCTGGCGGTGGCAGCGGACACTGCGGCGCCGGGCCGGAAGCAGTTCGAGCAGATGGCGCGGGCCCAGTCGACGTCCACGGCCGAGGAAGCGCTCCAGGTGGGCTGCGAGCAGGCGGGCGGCGCGAGCGCCAGGCAGTGGCGCAACCCGAGGCTCGAGTCGCTGAGGCGCACTTACTACCGGAGCTTCAATGTGCGCTCGCGCAACAAGGCGGCGAGCGCGGGCAAGCAGAAGGCGCTGCTAACCACCGCCAGCTCCTTTTCGCAAGGCTCGTCCGGATCGCCCGGCCACGCGGCCCGCCGACTGGTCAGCAGGCTCGTCCCTCGGGCAGCGACTCCGGCCAGCCTGAGTGGCGGCCACCAGAAGGCGGCCAGCGCCACTCTGCTGCTCGAGTCGTCTCTCGCAAAACCCCCAGCTGGGACCGCCACCGACACCCCCGTCGCCGCCACTAGTGCTCCCGGCGAGACGCCTCTCGAGCGACGCAGCTCGCTGGTGTGCATCAAGATCATCGAGGAGTCGCCGAGTCGGCCCGAGGAGCTACTCACGAGCTGCTCGACAGAGGACGCACACACGCGCCGGAAGTCGGCGAGTGTCAGTCCTAGCGCCAGCAGGCGGCAGTTGTACGATGGAGGCTCGCCAGGTGGCGCCCGCGAGACGCGAAACTTGTTGAGTGTTCGCGGAAGGCGGTCTTGCCAGTCGCTCGGGCGCCCCCACGAGGTCGACCACTCGATCATTGTGAGTGCCGCCGGCGACAGCCAGTCCAACTCCACACTCGTCCAGATGTGCGCCAGGCGCGCCTCCTCGGCAGCCTCAGAATCCAGTGTGGCCCCGGTGACCGGAAGCGGCGCCTCGGCGGCGAGCCTCTCAAAGCGGAGGCGCCCCGCGCGCCCCCAGACGGCGCCACCCGCCACCAGCAACTGTGTGATACTCTTCTATCGACTACTCTGTGATAGGATGCGCCGCTCGGCCGGCCTCCACCAAGAGGCCGGCCAGCCGCGAGCCGCCAAGTCCAAACGGAAGCTGGTGCAGCGCACGACCAAGCGCGCCCGCCGCCTCCACCAGCAGCAGCAGCAGAAGCAGCAGCACCAACTCCGCCACCAACAGCAGCTACAGGCACGCCAGCAGCGCCACACAGGCCCGGCCGGCAACGCCCAGAGTCGGGCGCCCCAGGCGGAAGTGCAGTCGACGCGCCGCGCGGGCTCGGTGGCGCAGTCGGACGGGTCGTCGTCGGTGGAGGTGGAGATCAGCAGGCGCATGATGAAGGAGCACATCAACTGGTTCCGGCTGACCTTCAAGTCTCAGGCGCTCGAGGAGGCCTACTGTCAGATTCGGTACACCACCTCCAAGAGCAACATCGTCTACATCTTCCTCACCTGGCTCCTGATGGCTCTGGTGGCGCTGCTCTCGCTGCCCAACACCTGGAACACGCTCAAGATCATTGCACTCGCCACTGCGCCCCTGCTCGCCTTTGGCTTCATCTACATGTCCGACTCGATCCTATACAATCGCTACATAAACTTCAAGCTCAAAGAGGCAGCGGCAAGCGCCAGTCGCGCCTCTGGCACCGGAACAGCCCCACAAATGCCCAACCGAAACTCCTCCTCAATCACGACGGCCGCCACCAGCAACTCGACCAGTGGCCGAACAGTCGCGCCACCGCCCACGCAAACCGCCCACGCAGAGGCCACGGCCGAGCCCGGGCCCGTAGAGCCGACGAAGGCGAGCCAGAGCGAGCAGGCCAAGCCTCAGAGGCGCGTCCACTCGTCCGCCTCGAGCTCGGCCGCCTGGAGCTCCAACTCGGCCGACACGCGCTCCACTATGGGCCCGCCGCCGCTCGTCCACCGAGTGGCGCGCTTCTGGTCCAAACTCGATCGCATCCCGATGATCTGGAACATCTTCATCTTCTCCTTTCACCTCATCATGATCGTGGCTTTCCTCGAGATGATCACCTTCGAGTGTCAGCCTGAGTCGGCCTTCGGCTCGGCCCGGCCCAGCCTGCGCACAGGCAACATCACGCACACTCACACTCACACCGAACCTCCGGCCAGCTCCGCCGAGTGCATCCATCTGGAGAATCTCATCTTCAGCATTGTCCTGATGATGATCGAGATGGGCTCCTTCTTCAGGTCGAGCTACCTGCGCAAAGTCGCCCTCTTGGCAGCCATGTCGCTCGGCTTCGTCTGCTTCTGCTACCAGGCGCTCGCACAGGTCAACCTAGTCAGGTGGCTGCTGGTACGTGCGACTGGTGGCATGGAAACTCGTCCCCAATCAGAGGCGACCGCCGCCGCCGCAGCATGGCCGGCCCGGATGCTCAATTTCAGCCTCTACAACGTCGCCCACGACCACTCTTACTGTCCCCTGGTGCTGGACGCCGACCGACGCGCCTTCGGCCACAATGGGACGCGAGCAGGCGACCAGCGGCTCGTGGACGAGCTGCTCGATCACAACTACCTGAACGCCTACACGCTCACCAGTTTGACTCAGTGCGACCCGATGGTGGTTGAGAAGTGTTGCGTGATCATTGTGGCCATCTTCATCGGGCTGGTCTATGTGTGCCGCTCGAACGAACGCATATCGCGGCTCGACTTCCTGTGGAAGCTGCAGGCCTCCAAGGAGCTGCAGGATATGCGCGCACTGCGCCACTACAATACACAGCTGCTCGAGAACATACTGCCCGACCATGTGGCAGCCCACTTCCTGCAGGACGAGCGCAACTCCGAGGAGCTGTACGCAAAGTCGTATCCCTGCGTGGCGGTGCTGTTCGCGAGCATACCCAATTTCAGCTCGTTCTACAGCGAGGACATCAACAACGGCATGGAGTGCATCCGACTCCTCAACGAGATCATCTTCGACTTCGACCAGCTGCTCGAGGACGAGCAATTCAAGTCGATCGAGAAGGTGAAGACCATCTCGTCCACCTATTTGGCCGCCTGCGGCTTGAACCCGCGCGACCAGTCGCTGCCGCTCAGCTACCACCTGAGCACTTGTTGCAACTTTGCCTTCGCCATGAAGCGCGCCCTCAACGAGGTGAACGTGCACTCGTTCAACAACTTTGTCATGCGCTTCGGCATCTCGCACGGCCCGCTGGTGGGCGGCGTGATCGGCGCCAAGAAGCCAGTCTTCGACATCTGGGGCGACACTGTGAACGAGGCCTCGCGCATGGACTCCACGGGCACGCTCGACATGATCCAGGTGCCCAGCCGGTCGGCGCAGGTGCTCGCCAGCGAGGGCTTCCTGGTGCAGTGTCGAGGCGTCATCCAGGTAAAGGGCAAGGGCCAGATGGAGACCTACTACGTGCTCGACAAGGCCACCGCCGCGCGGCGCCAACAGTACGAACAGGAGCAGCAGCAGCAGCAGCATCAGCACCAGCAACAGAAACAACCACCTCCACAACATCAACAAAAAACTCCCGTCGAGACGGAGAAGGCGAGGGAGCCGGCGCCCGAGGGGCGACGAGCAAGCGGCGAGCGGCTGGCGACGGTGAAGGCGGGCGAGCTTGGAGAGAGCAAACAGGAGGGAATGCGGGCGATGGTGGCGTTCGCCACCCAAAGGAACGGGTCCGCAGAGACACCGGCCGCTGGCCAGACCGTGAAGGCGTCGCTGTCGACGCCCGACCAGCGCGCGGGCCTGGCGGGCGTGTCCGTGTTGCTCGCCACGCCCGACGAGTCCACGCTCCACCAGAGGCGTTCGTTGTCGCGCCACTCGCGCACCGCTCAGTCGCTGCGCGACCCTAGCGCCCTGAGACGCCACCAACAGCGCCGCCAACAGCAACACCAGCAGCACTCGCAGCTGCATCCTCACCACCAGCGAGCTCTCCTGCAGCACGGCCAGCCCCATCAGCTGGCCAGGTACGCCGACGACCTCGAGCTGGGCGACCTGTCGCCGCGCCTGGCCACCGGCGAGCTCCACGAGATGGCGCGCGCCATCCGCTCCATCTCGCCGCTGGACCTCGTCACCCGCAACCGCATCATGAATCTGGTCCAGGCCTCGGGCGGCGCTGCGGGCGCCAGTGGGGGCGCGCCTGGAGAGCCGGCCGAGCGGCCCGACGAGAACTCGCTCACGGCTGTGGTCTACAATATGGTCCAGATGCGCAAGAGCTACGACCCCAAGATTGCGCAACACCAGCACCATCATCATCGCCACCATTTGCAGCAGGCCGACAATAACCAACATGCGGGCGCCGGTGGCGGTGCGACTGCAGCCGGGCTGGCCGTCAGCTCGAGTCAGTTGCAGTTGAGTGTGCCCGCCAAGGGCGAGAATCAGCTCCAGGACAGCTCGACACTGACGCGACACTCGTCGGCCAGCTCGTCGGTGGGCGCCAACTCGATGGCGGCCTCACAGCTCCAACTGCACGCACAACAAGCCACCGCTCAGTCCGGCGGCGGTTCCACGAGCGCCTCCAAGTTTGCCAACTTGAAACGTAAGAGTGCCAAACAGCGGGCCAGTTTCTTCAGGCGCTCCAAACTCAAGCGGGCCGATGTCTCAAGTGCCAGCGATTTGGGGCCTGCCGAAGAGTCGATCCACGAGCTCGAGTGATGGAAGACTCGTTGATTGCCAGTAAAGAATGATTGACCCCAGTTGAGCTTTTGTTACGCAACCTTCAATAAATTATGTGTTTTGACGTATAACGTCTCTACGTGGGCTATTGAGGCGGAAGCCACAAGCCGCGTTACGCAGCTCTGCATACGCGTCGAACCAGCGCCCCTTGGCTTCGATCGTCGACCGTACGAGTGTAATAATTTGGTCACTCATTTAACACTGGTTTGCTATGAGTTGGGTGCATTACGCAACAGTTAGGCGACCTTGAGCGCTCAATGAAACTAATGGAGAGATAGGTAGTTATTGGAAATTTCAGGTATTGATGAATATCTTTTTATTGCTCCAGAGAAGTACCTCACGAGCAGTCAATGATCTGATGCGTATTTAAGTTAGAAAGACTCTATTATCTAAAATCGAACTTGTTCATCTGGCCACCAGAAGATTCACTGTGTCACATGAGTTTTGTAGCGGATGAATATTATTCGATTATCACAACCTCAACTTGCAACGCCCCTTGGTTGTTGCCGGTAGCCCAAAACGGCCTGCCTCGACTACCACGGAAGTCGCGCTCCAAC
Organism: Boswellia sacra; assembly: GCA_013180625.2. Lineage (NCBI taxonomy): Eukaryota > Viridiplantae > Streptophyta > Magnoliopsida > Sapindales > Burseraceae > Boswellia > Boswellia sacra. The sequence goes on from SNVD02005189.1 coordinate 17,275, forward strand.
GGCTTGCCTCGCCACCACGACTGTTACGCCACCTTGACCAACACGACCACCACGACGCACCACGACCACCACGCCACCACGACCAACCACGACACCACGACCACCCACGACCACCGCGCGACCATCTCGACCGACTCGAGGTCTCCACAGACCGCGATCTTGGAGAATCCTCTGATAATCCCGATCGAGACGTGCTTTATCGTCTTCGCTTGGTGTGTTTTCAAGAGCCTGAGCGGTAGCTCGCAACTTTGCTTTATGTCTAGTAAGTCCTTCTCCGAAGAATGGATCTAATCCGAAGATAGTTAGTTTGGCACAGATGCTGACATCATCATCCTTTTGTCCCACTTTGGCTTTGAGGAATTCGAATTTTACCCGATCTTTTCCCGGATATAACTCATATAGGGTGGACAGAATATTTTTCGTGGGCTTTTTTATCTCCTCATCAATTGACTCCTTCAATATCGGGTAGTATATGCGATAGACTGTGTCTAGCGAGCAACCAGAGTCCAGATAGATAGCTCCCGCAACGGCCTCAAAAACGTCCGCCAGGATTTTGGTGATTTTATCGAACCGAGGGTGATCCATCAATGTGAAGTCAGGATCTATCTTGATAGTATCATTGAGTGACCCTAGTTCGTCGAACAGCTCTTGACTAGAGTGCATTAGGAAAATGTCATACTTATACCTAATGGCTAGCTTTGCAAACATATAGTTGTTGACGAGTGCAGAACGGCTGAATGATATCTGGCCAGGATCAGTTGTAAAGCCGGCGTTGTAAAGTGTGATGGTGACCAGATAATCAAGTATCGCGTCTCCGAGGAACTCGAGACGCTCATAGCTGTTTGTGCAGCGCATAGGAGCGCTCGGGTGAGAGAACGCCTGAACTAGGTAAGACGGCTTGTTGAAGTTGTAATTAATGACGGACTGGAACCTTTTAACTCGTCGCTGGTTTTGTGCCAGGAGTTGTCTGGTCCTCTCATATTGGTCACTCAAATCTTGGGGAGGTTCTCTGAAAATCACGGCGGATTTGTGCAGCTCGACGAAAGTATTCTCAGAGAAGATTCTCAAGCCAAGCCATTTCATGGCCATGATGGCTTCAAACTCTCCTCGATAAACTAGGCAGGCACCAATAAAAGACTCAAACATGTCGGCAAGGTCTTTTGCACTCATCACATTGGTGGACGACTCGCGAGCTCCCAATGCCGATGCGAGGACCTTTGTGTCGAACTTGGAGGTGATTGCGTAGAAGCCCAGCTTATTCTTCTTGGCCAGATGACAAAAGTGCTTGTTGCTGACAAGTCGAGATCTAGCAGAAGTAAGCAAGCCCTCATTGGAATCGATGCTTGCAAACAAGATGACACTCACGCAGTACTTGAGGTAACTGTCTCCAATATTTTCCAACGCCTCCAGATTACAACGATCGCCGGCGCTCCTCTTTGTCAGTGCCTCAACAAAATGTAGATCCCTCGGCTTCTCTCTGAGCGGTTTAGAAACACGATCGAACTTCACAGGTGGCTCCACGCTCAGATCAACTTGATAACCTTTTCTGTCATAAGATTGATCTTCCCCCATATAGTCCCCACTTGCAAGAATCCCCTTGTTGAAATTCAAGAGTGCCGAGCTAACTCGCTTCAAGTGCTCAATAGTGTCCACGTCTAAGCTACTCATCGGTCCAAAATAACTAGAGGATGAGTTCAGTAACTTCTCTGTTGCGCAAAACTCGACTTTGTTGAGAGATAAAGGCTTGAGATCGGGGGGATCATAATGGCTGAAGTCCCATTTTTCCATTTCCTTAGAATTATCTGATAAATTGAATCTCTGTCGACTCAAAATATCTCTGTAGACATTAGCAGGTTTGACATCCTCTTCACTATATTCGTCGTCTTCATCGTCTGTGTCGGGCTCAGTTTCAATTTCGCTTTCAGATTCTTGCGAGTACTCTCCCTCAAGATAGTCTTGATCATTGGCCTCATAATTGATGTTCCCATCCTCAAGCGCACCATCATCTTCTTCATCGACATTCATCTGTTCTTCATCATCGGATTGCGAGCATTCTGAAGGTGGAGGACTGCTCAGTTGCAGAGGTTCTTTGATTACCAAACCACGACGATCTGATTCAGTGGATCTGATGAAGTTGTCGTCTAGATCCGCGGCCAAAGCAGTGAGATAAATTCTGTAGATTATTGGGGATAAATTATAAGCTTGGAATGCAATAGATGGATCACAAAGGAACAGATCTAGAACCTGAGCCATATAAAATTGACTCTCTGTGGTGTGAATAGCAGATTTTTTCTTTATCGGACTGAAGCTGGCTAACTGACGAGCAATAGGCATCACTTCGATTATTGGTTGGTTCATATCCCGAACTACACCATTTCCATGCCGCCGACATGCTTGCTCATAAAAAGTCTCAATTGTTCCCGGTATCCTTGAATTCGGATTCATATCCCAGCGTATTTTCCTGACGAGGTAGATAACTTGAGGCTCTCCATCACGCAGATAGAAGGGGTTCTTCTTCGCCAGGTCATACGGGTTGAGCGGGCAACTCCTAATAAAAAATGATTCTCCGATGGAATTCGTGTCGATATTGTTGTTATGGTCTAGTGGCACAATGTAAAATATGCAGCGCTGTTTAAAATCTTCCCGCCTGATACGTTCATCAACCAAGAAGTTTTGTATCAGCCTCAGGGTGTAGTTTGAGTAACTCTGGTGCAAGCTGTAATCCGCAATCGGAAGATCAGAGTCTATTAGTTTGTAGTCAACGATATAGTTACCGTAGTGGCTGTAGAGTTTCTCAGGCCAAGAAGAGTGTTCACGTGATGAGTCGACTATGACTCCCAAAACCGACCTTTCGAAGTATTCTTTTGTGTCAAGTCGCACGGCCCCATCAGCTTCTCTTGTAAAATTGATGCGGTACAACTTGTAGGTACGCTGTGTGTAACCTCTGGCAAGCGAATCGGTTAGATGAAACAGTTTGGATGAAAAGATATGGAAGTCTTTATCGCCTATTTTACGGATCTCTCCTTGTAGACTGTCTTCGATTGATGAGAAGTCCGGCTGTAGTTTATGGTTGGCTAATATTGAATCCAAGTATTCCTCAGTGGCTCTGATTGGAACCCCGTGCTCATCGAGCTCACCTCCCTCATAGAGGGCCCGAAAGGCGGCGATTATTGCTGACACATCAGCAAGAGGGACTGAACTACGTGGTGAACCCTCAATCGAATCTCTGATTGGACAACCCGCTGGAAAGAACAGAGTTGTCTTGATGAGCCCAGAATCGGTTTTTACTCGCTGATAAGTGAGCCCATCAGAGTAGGGTGTGCATCGGGACAGTTTGGAGCAGTACATATTTAAGACTACCTTCGCAACAGGTGCTTCGATGAAAATTCCTTTTTCCTTGATGGTGAAAGAGTCAAAAGTGTTGAAATCATCTCCGTTAGTGTCAGCAGCCAAATGCAAGATGGGACCATTTCGGCTGATGGAGGCAATTGTTCTGAGAACTTGAGAAGTAGTCGCGGATTCTATCTTCGAAGTCGTTGAGCTTCATCAAAGCCTGCTCTTGTTCAGTTTTTTTTGAGCTTTCGATCATAGACACATAATAGGACTCTTCCTGTCGCGCTCGACCTCTGGATTGAACAAAAACGCGAAAAGTATCTGCGGTATCATAACGGATGACACTTGAACATACGGGTAGATCTATGCCTTCTTCTAATACTGAGGTAGTAACTATGGTATTTAGTTTTCCTTCCCTAAAATTGTCAAGCATCAGAGACTGTTCTGTCGATTTTCTTTTAGTTATACAAGCCCACTTGGAAGTCAACGATGCTGCTAAACCAATAGCGTAATCGACTTTCAGGAACTCAAAACCTGGAATCATCTTACTGATCGCATCGAGCCAACCACAGATAGCTACAACTTCGACCCGGCTCTTTACGAATATAATGCTACTGAAGTTTCCGCCTGAATTTTGTGTCCGGTCGTATTGGGTTCTCAGAATATCGAGAAGGCACAGCAGCTTCGGTTGCGAATACTCTGTCAGGTATTCTTTTGGTTCGGGTCCGAGGAACTTGTCTATGGCGATGAGTATCTTGTGCAGTATTGCACAGAAGTCCTCATACATGGGCTTGACATGAGGAGAAAGAACAGGACTTCTTATGTGTCGTCGAAATGAATGGCAAAGGCTGCAGCAGATATTCGCCAAGGTCCAAAGGCCGCAATTCTTACGTATAGCAGCCAACTGACGAAGTACTTTGTGGAAACTCCCTGGTTTGATAGAAAAGCCACTCGAAGAAAGTTTGAGTCGATTGTGGTAAGCTAAGATCGTTTTGTCTTCTTCAGTTTTAGGGCCGAAGCAGTCAATTTCCCTCAATTTCTTGATGTTCAGTGTATCTTCTAGCACTTGGGCGTATCCAGTGAGCAAATAAACCAGTGTGTCATCATCGCTCTTCAGCTTGGGACTTGGATAACTGTAGAGCATAAACCTTGGTTTTGATTTGATAACACTCACATCAGTGACGCAGACCCCGTGTAGCTTGCGCTCGAGATCCCGTATGCCCGTTGTGATAGCGTCAATGTTCTTCGGCATAGAATT
>SNVD02005192.1:0-21683 GCA_013180625.2 Boswellia sacra
GCAAGTGACAAGGTTTTTCATAAACTAATCTATAAGGAGACATTCCCAATGATGTTTTAAAAGCAGTTCGGTAAGCCCAAAGTGCATCATTAAGTCTTAAAGAACAATCTTTACGATTTGGGTTAACCGTTTTTTCTAAGATCTGTTTTATCTCCCTATTAGCTAATTCAACTTGTCCACTTGTTTGTGGGTGATAAGGTGTAGAAATTTTATGGGTTATTCCATATTTCTTCATTAAAGTTTCAAATGGTTTGTTACAAAATGTGTACCCCCATCACTAATAATGGCTCGAGGAATTCCAAATCTACTCAAGATATTCTCTTTCAAGAATTTGACAACTGTTTTGTGATCATTGTTTCGACATGGAATTGCCTCGACCCATTTTGAAACATAGTCTTCTGCAACAAGGATGTACACAAAACCAAATGATGGGGGAAAGGGTCCCATAAAATCAATACCCCAACAGTCAAAGATTTCAACGATAAGAATGGGATTCAACGGCATCATGTTTCTTTTTGAAATAGATCCCCATTTTTGACAATTTTCACACGTTTTGCAAAATGCATGTGCATCTTTAAATAAGGTGGGCCAATAAAATCCACATTGTAAGATCTTAGCAGCTGTTTTTCTAGATGAAAAATGTCCTCCACATGCTTCAGATGACAAAAGTTAATGACACTACTTACCTCATTGTCGGGTATGCATCTTCTTATTATTTGATCCGAACAATATTTGAAAAGATACGGATCATCCCAGTAAAAATTTTTCACCTCAGTTAAAAATTTTCTTTTGTCTTGAGCTTTCCAATGAGGTGGCATTTTCCCTGTCGCAAGAAAATTTACAATATTAGCAAACCCAGGTACAGTAGCAACGGAAAATAAAAATTCATCAGGAAAAGAATCATTGATAGGTGAAGTTTCAATTAATGTCTCTGTCGTTAGTCTTGAAAGATGATCAGCAACGACATTTTCGGCTCCTTTCTTATCCTTTATTGTGATGTTGAATTCTTGGAGCAATAAGATCCACAGTATCAATCTAGGTTTTGCATCCTGTTTAGACATTAAATATCTCACAACTGCATGGTCATTGTAAACAATTGTGGGAGAACCAATTAAATAAGAACGAAATTTGTCCAATGCAAATACTACTGCAAGTAGTTCTTTTTCAGTTGTTGTGTAATTCATTTGTGCATCATTTAAAGTCCTACTTGCATAATATATTACATAAGGCTTACCTTCTTTTCTTTGTCCTAAGACAGCACCAACGGCATAGTCACTTGCATCACACATCAATTCAAAAGGCAAGGACCAATCAGGAGATTGCATAATTGGAGCAGTTGTTAAAAGTCCAATCAGTGTATCAAAGGCATTTTGACATTCTTGAGTCCATTCAAAGGAAGTATCTTTTATTAAGAGGTTACAAAGATGTTTAGATATAGCACTAAAATTTCTTATGAACCTCCTATAAAATCCAGCATGCCCTAAAAATGAACGAACCTCTTTAACTGTTTTTGGTGGAGACAGATGGAAAATTAATTCCACTTTTGCTTTGTCCACTTCAATTCCCTTGGAAGACACCACATGACCTAAGACAATTCCCGAAGTGACCATATAATGACATTTTTCCCAATTCAAAATAAGACCCTTTTCTACACACCTTTTTAGGACTTTTTCTAAGTTTCCAAGACAATTATCCAAAGAGTTTCCAAAGACAGTTAGATCATCCATGAAAACTTCTAAACAATGCTCGACCATATCACTAAAAATGCTAAGCATGCATCTTTGAAAAGTAGCTGGAGCATTACAAAGTCCAAAAGCATTTTCCCTCCTAAATGCAAAGTGCCAAGGGGCACATGATGTGGTCTTTTCTTGGGCTTCAAGTGCATGGGAGTTGAAGTAGCCCTGAGTATCCATACAAGAAAGCAGTAGTAGGGGTTTCCTGCTCTCTTTTCAAGAATTTGTCAAGAAAGGGTAAGGGAAAAATGGTCTTTTCCTAGTGAGCAGCATTTAATTTTCTATAATCAATGCACATCCTCCAACGAGATGAGACACGAGTTGGCATAATTCACACCTTTTCATTTTTAACCACTGTAAATGCCTGATTTTCCTTAACGTTACTTGTGTAGGGCTTACCCACTTCTATAAGTCAATAGGTCGATAATTCCCACTCTAGTAGTTTGAGGGGGAAAAGGGAAACTTCAACCCTAAATACTAATTTCATGTGTGGATTTAATCTCCTTTGAGGTGTTGAGATGTTTTGCATTTTCCTCTAAATTAATTTCTATGTGTGCAATTAAAGCTGTAATGCCTTTATATCTTTTTAAAGTCCACCCAATTGCATTTTTATGCCTTTTAAGCACTTCTATCAACTTACCTTGTTGCTCGCATATGAGGGATGAAGAAATTACCATCGGATATGTCTGATTCTTCCCAAGATATGCATATTTCAGTCCTTCAGGTAAGGGCTTCAATTCTAACTTGGGAGCTTCCTCTTCCTTGCTTTCATTCATTTACCCCAATTCTTCAAATCTTGATTTTGAGCCTTTTTCCGTCACCTGTGCACAATCCAATAAAGAACATATATTAGAAAGATCAGACTCTAGTTCCATACTTGATTCTAATGGATTCACTAGATAAGTTTCCAAAGGGTCAGAAGAACTTCCTTTTTGGATGTGATCTTCTACAATAGATTCAATTACATTGGCTTCGTCAATTTCATCTTCTTCTTCATTTGGTTGTTTGCACATATTAAAAACATTAAGTTCCAATGTCATGTTCCCAAATGATAGTTTCATGACTCCATTCTTGCAATTAATCAAAGCATTAGAGGTAGCTAGAAATGGACGCCCTAAAATAACAGGAATTGAATTGCTTACTTCCACTGGTTGTGTGTCCAAGACGATAAAATCCACTGGGTAAATGAATTTATCGACTTGAACTAACACATCTTCTATTATTCCTCTTGGCACTTTAATTGATCTATCAGCAAGCAAAAGAGTGACAGAAGTTGGTTTTAACTCACCTAGATTGAGTTTCTGAAAAACTGAGTATGGAAGCAAATTCACACTAGCACCAAGATCAAGTAAAGCTTGTTCAATTTTATGGTCTCCAATAACACATGAAATTGTAGGACAACCTGAATCCTTATATTTCACTGTATTATTGTTTTGAAGAATAGCACTTACTTGCTCGACTAGAAAGGCCTTCTTTTTTACATTCAATTTCCTTTTCACAGTGCATAAGTCCTTCAAAAATTTTGCATAAGAAGGTACCTGTTTGATCACATCTAGCAAGGGAATGTTGAACTTTACCTGTTTGAAAATTTCAAAGATTTCAGAATTGTGAGTTGGCTTCTTTGGTGTAGCTAATGCTTGAGGAAAGGGAGGCATAGATGAGGATTTGGTTTCTTCTTCGCTAGGTGTTGGGTTGGCAACCTCTTCCTGTCCTTTAGAGATCGATTCTTCGTCTTTCTCACAAGGATTAGGAATGTGTTTTTCAACAACCTTACCATTGCGAAGGGTCATGACTGACTTGGCTTGGTCAAAATAATGGTTATTTGAATTCCCTGCATTTGATTTAGATTGATCTTTGGGGTTTTGCAATGTTTGAGAAGGAAATTTTCCTTTCTCTTGGATGCTACATGTAGACGCAAATTTTGCAAGAGTTTCTGACAAATTTGCTGATGTTTGAGCAGTTTGGCTATTGAAAGTCTCTTGCTTTTGTAATGATGAATGCAATGTTTTTCTTGAAGGTCTTCCTAGGAGTAGGAGCATATGCATGATTTGAAAAGTGTGTTGTGCTTGACAAAGTGACTTGTGAGATTGTGCATGTTGTCATTTTTCCAGCATAAAATTTGGATGATTTCTCCCCCAGATGTAGGTTTGTGAATATGATTGTGAATTGGCCTTTTGAAAGTGTTCAAGCATGGTCTTCTTTCTGGAGACATTCCTAAAGGCGGCAAAGTTGGGGCAATCATCAATAGAATGGTCATTGTCATTACAAATGTTACAGACATTTTCTTGAGTAGAATTCAATTGACCACTCTTTTCATCTCTAAAGCCTCGACTTTTCTAGCTAGGGATTCATATTTGGCTTGAAGGTCATGGTCTTCCCTAAGGTTGTAAATGCCTCTATTGGATGTCGAGGTTGGGGCCTTGCCTGGTACCTTATAGGTGCCAACAATGTCCCAATTTTGTGCCTTTTTGGCCAAGGAATCTAGGAAGTCAAGTGCTTCCTCAGGGTCTTTTTCTTTAAATTCTCCATTACACATTAATTCTACTAGTTGCCTATCTTGAGGTTTTAACCCTTCATAAAAGTGTGAAACTATTCTCCAAGTTTCAAACCCATGGTGAGGACAGGTATTAAGTAGTTCCTTATACCTATCCCAACATTGGTAAAGGGTTTCCCCTTGTTTTTGAGAGAAATCAGAAATTTGTCTTTTAAGAGAATTTGTTCTATGGGTAGGAAAATTTTTTTTCAAAAATTGTTGTTTCATCTCATCCCATGAACTAATGGAATTCGACCTCAAATTTTGTAGCCATGTCCTAGCTTTATCTTTTAAAGAAAAAGGAAAAAGCTTTAATCTAATGGTGTTTATGCTACAATTTGTGTCAGTGTAGGAGCTACATACCTCTTCAAAGAGTTTCAAGTGCGAATATGGGTTCTCCATGTCAAGGCCATGAAAAGTGGGTAGAAGTCGAACAAAACTTGGTTTGAAATTGAAATGGATTGAATATGGAGGAGAAACTACACAAGATGGTGCACTAGTCCTTACCGGATTCATGTAGTCTTTGAGGGTTCTTCGTTGGTTTTGATCATTTTGTTGCGAACGGTTGTCCCTTTCATCCGTGAATATTTCTTCATGATTGTTGGCCATGTTTTCTAAGGAAGATGATGTTTTTCTAACAAGTCTACCACTAGATGTTCGTGACCAAATTTTCATGCAAGAAAGGGAGAAGAAAAGAGAGCAAAAGATGAACACACAAAAATAAAAAATTTAGATCTAAGATGAGAAAAGAGAACACTTACAATTTTGCACGCCAATTTTTACCTTCCCCTGCAACGGCGCCAAAAACTTGACACATCCGAAAAAGGATTGTCTCCCAAGTATAGGAGTGTCGAAGTAATAAAACCCGGTGAGACCGGGGTCGATCCACGAGGAAGGAGATTTTAGCGCTCAAATTATAAGCTAAGCAAATACGATATGATGATTCAAAGATATGACAAGATAATATCAACAATGGATGAGAATAATTAAAATGCGCAAGTAAAAGGAATTAACACAATAATAATGAAAGCTAAGGTTAGGGGATCCGCCCTTGATATTTCAAATAAGGATAATTAACCCATTTTAGTTATATGAATTATATTTGTTTCGTTACCAATATTTATACCACTTCTTGTAAATGGGTTCAAGCATCCAATGTGCCAATCACCATATGTCTACAACAAATCAAGGTTCCTAACTAGATTCGTGTCGGTAAGGAAGAACCATACATCATCTAGAAAGGATCCAAGCATTTGATGTGCCAAGGATTGTCGACAATGGATCAAGACCTCCACTTTACGAGTGGTGTCAAGATTGATTAAGAAATTAAATATAAATCATATTGAGTAAACATTATAAGATTAAGATTATTAAGCACATATTAAGGGTTAGAGAATCCTTATTCTAATATCAAGGGTTTCACCCTTTCACCTTAGCAAAAGAGAAATTAGAAGAACATTATAATAGAAAGAAAATAAAATGCAAGAAAAAGGAAATTCATTAATAACATAAACACACAAAACACAATACAAGATCCTAGCCAAAGCCAAAATGTTCCAGCCAAGGCCAAGATGCCCTAATGGGTCACAAGGCACCTCTATTTATAGATACATCCAGGGGCAAACTTGTCAAATTACAAGGGCATAATTGTCAAATATTAGTTGTAAATATCTTTGACAATTGGGATCATTAGGCACCGACTTTGACTATCAATTTTGACATCGAAATGTTGTGAATTTTAATCACATGTCTTCATGAAAGTTGTAGATATTTCTCTCAGCTTTCTAGAACATATTGATTTGCACAATTTGGGTACGTATTTGAGAGATACGGTCCAAATACTGAGGCCTGGTCAGACTAGGCCGAGACTGTAGATGGGTTCACTTCAAGCCCAATTTTGGTCCACTAAGAGCCCGAATTTGATGATGCTTGTGAAATGCAATCTTGTAGACAATTAAATCAGCTTTCCAAAACATTAAGAATTGCACCATTCTGATCTATAAATAGAGAGTTATGCCCATTTTACCGAACCTGTAACAAAACCAAAATTAAGAGAAATTAATTCCAAAGATGCAAATGCTACAAATATGCTTAAGTTGAGGAATTTAATGGCACTATTAATGCAATATGATGAACTAAACTCTTATTAAACATGCATATTTAAGTGTTCATCACTGCCCCATTTATCAACAACCGCAACCTTCCCCCATGCATTAACCGCATGATGTGGTATTTAGGTGACCACATCTAGGATCAGCTCAAGGGCCCAGAGCATCATGTGATTCCTCCTTTTCCACCAGTTTTGATGATAGATACAGTTGACTTGGCTATAGAGCCAAACATGTCTGATTACATGGCTGGTTTTCACTTAAGCAAGATTGAGTTCCCAATAATGATAGTTGCTTATGCTGAGTGGGCTCGAGCCACATTGCTATATACTAGGCCAAGTTGATCTGCTGATGAGGTTCCTCATCACCCTGCTAGTGCTGCTTGTGGCTTTTCCAGTCGTACTGCCAACTCTTCTGTCTATCGTGGGAAAAGTTCGACTATTTCTTCTTCTAGTGCTAGCATGTCTTCCTGTTTTGTTGTCACTACTGAACAACCTCGTCTACCTCTTAGCTCTACAACTACTCCAGCCATTCCAGCTGGTCTTGTGATTAGTGACCTCCAAGCTTACCCTAGCAATGTAGTCTATATGTGGGATGCTAGTAGATAGATTAACAGTCATGTGATCACTGAGGATCCGATCATGCTTGTTCCTTTCGTTCCTCATGATGCCACTCTAGTAAATCTTCTGACTATTTTATTCCTAAAGTTTCCTGTTATTCTTCTAATATTTGTTACTCATAAAGAATGCAATGTAATGCAGGTATCATATCTTCCATGGAGCGTGTCTTCCGGATGCAAGCTGCTTCTCACGGATACGTCTTACAAACGTCTCACTAACATCTAGTAAAACACTACTCTATGCTTCATGTATGCATGATTTCTATCTTAGTAATTTTTTTTAACACTTAAATATGTATGATTAATAAGAGCTTTATCCATTATTTTGCACTAATAGGACATGTTTGGTACGCGACATTGTATAGTATAGTATAGTATTGTATTATATAGCATTACATTGTATAGTACTAAAAATAATGTTATGTCAAAATTAATAGTGTTTGGCATATGCATGTATTGTATTAATTTGTACAAAAAAGTAAGAATTTTTTTTTAAAAAGATATACAAAGTATAAATATATTTTTAGTTTATTTATAAAATTAGTTGTTTAGTAATTTATCGACTAGTTGCTAATTGTTGAAAAAATTACTTGGGCTCCAATGCCCCCACTAGACCTATTAGACAATTTGAGTTTATGGTGGCATGCTAGGTGCTAATTGGTCCAACGGAGACAGTGGACCTCTGGTGTTACGCAGTGGGGGCGGTGACTCCCTTTATCCCTTCTTTATTTTTAAAAAATAAATTTTAAAATAAATTTGATTTTATAATTTATCTATTAAATACATCTTTATTTATTTTGAAAAATTTTTAAAATTAGAGGGTATTATTGGATATATAGAATTTTATAGGGATAATTTTGACATTTTTTATTAGTGCTATACAATGTAATGCTAATGTCATAAATTAGCTTTACATAATTTAATACAATATTGATGCACTAAGGCTTGTACTTTGTATTAATTAATACTATACTAAATTAGCACCAAACATACGTATTACATTATTTAATACAATGTAGTAAAATAGTACTATACAATATCGCGTACCAAACATGCCTATAGTGTCATAAAATTCCTCAACTTAAGTATATTTGTAGTCTTTGTATCTTTTGAATTAGCTTAATCTTAATTTCAATTTTTGTTGTAGATTTGGTAAAATGGGCATAACTTTCTATTTATAGATTAGAATGGTGTAAATCTTGATTTGTTGGAAAGCTAACTAAATTATCTCCAAGATCGTATATCACAAGCATCATGATCTTAATGGACCAAAAATGCGCTTGAAGTGAAACCATCAGCAGTTTCAGCCCAGCCTGACCATGCTTCTGTATTTTGACCATATCTCTTGATATATGTATCCAAATTGTATGAATCAAGATGTTCTAGGAAAGCTAAGAGAAATGTCTTCAACTTTCATGAAGACATGTGATCAAAATTATAAATAATTCGATGTCGAAATCGGTGATCAAAGTTGGTGCACATGATGATCCAAATTGTTAACAAGATATTTTACAATTGTCCCCTTGTAATTTAACAAGTTTGCGCCTAAATGTATCTATAAATAGAGGTGCATTGTGACCCATTATGGAATCTTGACTTTGGTTGGGATTTCTTATTATTTTATTTTCTTTCTTGTGTTTTGTTCTCTAATGTTATTAATGAATCATTTTTTTTTTGTAATTTATTTTCTTTCTTGCATAATGTCTCGCTAATTCTCTCTTGCTAAGGTGAAAGGGTGAAACCCTTGATATGAAATAATGATTTTCTAACCCTTGACATATGCTTAATAATCATAATCTTGTGTTTTATATTTATTTTCTTAATCAATCGTGGCACCACTCGTAAAGTGGATGTCTTGATCCATTGTAGACAATCATTGGCACATCAAACGCTTGGATCTTTTCTAGATGTCGTATGGTTCTTCCTTACCGACACAAATCTAGTTAGGAACCTTGATTTGTTGTAGACATATGGTGATTGACACATTGGATACTTGAACCCATTTACAAGAAGTGGTATAACTATTGGTAACGAAACAAATATAATTCATATAACTAAAATGGGCTTAAATGACATATCTTCTGATTGGAACCTCTTTGATGTGTGGATTCCAATTGAATTATTTTAGGTTGTTTATTCTTATTTGAAATATCAAGGGCGGATCCCATAACCTTATCTTTCATTATTATTGTGTTAATTTCTCTTACTTGTGTATTTGAAGTATTACTGTTTATTACTTATGACATTGTTCTTTCGTTTGCTATGGTAGGTTTTACCACCTATTTCCATGAACGGTTTTACCATCTTTTGCTTTTGTTTTACATTTGAATGGTCGATAGTACCGCCTACCATCTTTACTTATATTTGTTAATATTATCTTGTTATTTATTTAAATCATTCATATTATATTTGCTAATCTTTTGGTTTGTACCGCTAAATCCCTTTTCTCGTGGATTGAACTCGGTCTTGCCGGGTTTACTGTTCGACACTCCTATACTTGGGAGATAATCCTTTTTTGGATGTGTCATTGTTTTAACTATATGCTTCTTGCTTGGATTAGACAAGTCATGAAGAGAATGCTCGTCTGAATGGAGAGATTGAGCGCTCTAAGGCTCAAATTGCTACCTTCCATGTATGAGCTTTGGTTGTTTGAACTTTTCATGATGTATTATCAAAGCAATCAGTTGTATGATCAAACTCTAAAGACTTAGTGAAAATTTTATATTTTTAGTTTCGTACACTGCTTTTCAAACTATGTGTCTTTTGATCAATTTACATCTTTTCAAATTTGTTTCTACGTCATCATTTTTTCAATTCCTAACAAAATAACAAAATCTAAAGGTCGTGCGCTGGAAAGAACTCATTGATACGCATCCCGGAAGTCAAAAAATGCACAAAAGAGGGAATCATAGGGCCTTTTGCCCTGATGACTACCGGCTGGTTGTCATGCAATTGTTGATCGACAATTAGACAACTGGCCAATAGTCCTTTGACTGCGTATTGGTGATCTTCCTTTCTGTTACCTTTTTTACCTTGTTTCTTGCACTATATAAGTGCTACTTCTATTGTGCTTCTCTCCACACGTTTCAATATTTTATTGCATTGTTTCTTAAGTTTGTTTTGCGCTTTTTGATGCCTCTTCACGCTTTTCAACATGTATGAGGCCTCTCTTAAGACCCTGCAGCCTCTCTTAAAGCTGATGACTCAAATCTAGCGATCTCTACAACTTGAATTTCCTTTGACATGTGAAGCTTGACGTTCCTTTATTTTCTTAATGAATGCATGACCTTCTAGGATCCTCATGATCACGTCTTTCGCTTCAACAGACAATAGCTTTACGCCCTGTATGAGGAATTCTTTGCCATACTCGGTTGTTATCCTATTTCTGAGAGCATCATTCTGCTTATTGCTGAGACAAGATTGATGAATGATCTTGCCAACTTCTTCGACTTTCTAATTTCTACCATGGGTATTCACACCAAAGGTGGTAGAGTGACATTATCTTCCATCATGCCTTTGCTTGAGATGATAGATAGGACCTCATCCAGTTGGCTTTGCCTTCTTCAATTTCGCTTTCCTACATAGTTTCTACTGGTGACCATCATTCCTCATATGAGCCCGAGCTTCACGACAGCTCCCTTGATTCTAGCTGAGACATTGATTAGACTAGATCGAGCCAGGATTGATCCAAGTTAAAGGTTCAATGGCACTCTTCTACTTCTTTATGTATTTCCTTTTTAACCCTAATTTTTGCCTAAGCCACCTTTTCGGGTTTTCAACTTAGTGGGTTCATTTTTTTTTCATGCTCTAATTTTTGCCTAAGCTACGCTTTCGGGTTTTTGACTTAGCGAGCTTGCCTTAACTTTTTCCTGAGCTACCCTTTTTGGGTTTTCAACTCAGCGGACTTTTTCTTCTTCTTTTTTCGTTGCCCTAATTTTTGCGTTAGCTGCCCTTTTGGGTTTTCGACTTAACAGGCTTGCCTTAATTTTTGCCTAAGCCGCCTTTTCAAGTTTTCGACATAGCAAGTTTTTTTTCTTTATTTCTTGTTTTTTAAGATTTGGTTACAAGAGAGGCTATCCTTTCTAGCACTACTCGAGGGGGATATTTTTCGTTATAGCCTTCGACTTCATACGAGGAGTAGACTTTAGAGATTTTCTTCTTGGGTTGACTAGCTTCAAGTCGTTTTGGATACTTAGATTCACTGACACTGTCCATGGTGGAGGCTGGAGCATGTGACAGTCGAGGCCTATATCACGTGCGTACCTTTGATAGGCTTCATCCAAAGTTCATTCTACGATCATGCTAGACTACGTCGGCAGTATGGACTTAAGCAGAGGATCATGGATTCACCGACTACTTTTGATCCTAGGAAACTGTTTGCTCATTATCTATAGCGTGTAAGGATTCTTGGCCGCATTGGACTATCGAGAGCAATCTGTTCCATGATCTTGACTTTGAGACAGATGATTTCTTCCCTTCAAGTTTCCATTCCTGATCTTGCTATTAGAGCTAGACAGAGCTGTGAGTAGTATGACGAGCCTAGTTCATAGTCTAGCGAAGAGGCAAAGATGACATTGATATTTTCATTGTATGTTAGATTATGTCCTTTTATCATTATGCAAAATAATAAGACATTTCAATGGCATATTTGTTTCAAAACAATTTCATTTCATTAATAGAAGTACGATCATTTATTCTTCAAACAATATGTACATAATGAGATAACTCCTATCATTAATCGGCCATTTCTGGTTTTCTGATTAATTATTATTTCTCTCACACTCTCTTTTTTCTCTTTCACTTTCACATATAGTATTTCTTCAGTCTATCGATATTGATTGGCTAAGTGAACTCATTTTCTTCCATGTTTGATAGGATTATAGCTT
Source organism: Boswellia sacra (assembly GCA_013180625.2). Taxonomy (NCBI): domain Eukaryota; kingdom Viridiplantae; phylum Streptophyta; class Magnoliopsida; order Sapindales; family Burseraceae; genus Boswellia; species Boswellia sacra. The sequence goes on from SNVD02005192.1 coordinate 11,880, forward strand.
TGTCAGATATGACCTTTGTCACAATAAATGGGCCCTCCCAATTGGGCTTGAACTTCCCTCATGGATCAAACACCACTGGCCTAGCTTGCTAAAGGACCAATTCTCCTTCTTTGAACTTCCTTGCATTTATCCTCTTGTTAAAGGCTCGAGCAACCCGTTTCTAGTATAAATGCATGTGATATCTAGCTTTCATTCTTTTCTCATCAACTAGGGCCAATAGTTCACATATATTCTGAATCCACTCCCCTTAAGGAACTTAGCTTCCATCAGATCCCTTGCTGATTTCATTTCTATCTTAATTGGTAAGATCGCTTCTAAACCATACACCAACAAGAAGGGTGTCATGCCCGTCGAGCTTCTAGGTGTGGTTCTATTACCCTATAGCACAAACAATAGCTTCTCCGCCCATTCTTTATATGTCTGCACCATAGCTTGCTAAAGGACCAATTCTCCTTCTTTGAACTTCCTTGCATTTATCCTCTTGTTAAAGGCTCGAGCAACCCATTTCTAGTATAAATGCATGTGATATCTAGCTTTCATTCTTTTCTCATCAACTAGGGCCAATAGTTCACATCTATTCTGAATCCACTCCCCTTAAGGAACTTAGCTTCCATCAGATCCCTTGCTGATTTCATTTCTATCTTAATTGGTAGGATCGCTTCTAAACCATACACCAACAAGAAGGTTGTCATGCCCGTCGAGCTTCTAGGTGTGGTTCTATTACCCTATAGCACAAACAATAGCTTCTCCACCCATTCTTTATATGTCTGCACCATCTTGGCTAACATCTTCGTGATGTTCTTATTAGTCGTTTCTATTGCTTCATTTGCTTATGTTCGGTATGGCAATGATTTATGGTGCTCAATCCCTTATTTCTCAAACAAGGCTTTAGTCTTAGCCTAGAAATGAAACCCATTATCAGTCACGACATGATGTGGCGCTTCAAATCTGCATAGGATATTCTTTTCAACAAACTTCACCATCTACTTTGCCCCTAGTTTACTATAGGACTTAGTTTCTATCCATTTGGTTGAGTAGTCAATGACCACCACCACATATCTACGCCTATTAGAGGCTAATAACCTTATCTCGCCTATAATGTCAATTTCCCATGTTGCAGGGAGCCATAGTGCCATTCCTCGTAACTCCAAGGGTGGCTTGTGAATAAAATTTCTATAGATCTGGCATTGGTTACATCTCTTCACAAATTGAACACAATCTTCTCCATGGTTAGCAATAAAATCCTTGTCTTATTATCTTCTTCGCAAGCATTAGTCCATTCATGTGTGGCCCATATACACCATTATGGATTTCTTCCATAAGCCTTTTAGCTTCTTTGTCATTGACACATCTCAATAGCATCCCTTCCGACATTCTTTTATACATCACTCTTTGATGATAAGTAAATTGTTGGACCAACCTTCGCAATATAGCCCTGTCCTTCTCACTGGCCTTATCTGGCAGAATCCTCTCTTCTAGGAATCTCTTCAAATCATAGAACCATGGCTTGCTTCCACTTCGACTTCTATTATTTAGGGTTCCATGTAACAAGGACCCCACGCTTGTGCTATCACGTTGATTTTACCAATACTCACCCAATTGATGCCAAAGAAGGCGTCAGCCGTCTGATTCTCCATTATGGGAAGATGGGTGAAATTTACTGCTTGAACCTCCAAATCAACCTTTTTATGTGCTTGAGGTATGGTTTCAACCTTCTCGTAAATCCCAATCTTCATTGGCTTGGGAAATGACTAGCTTTGAGTCTCCCAACACTTCTATTTCATCAGTGCCCATCGTAATCACGATTTTTAGCCCATAGGCACATGTTTCATACTCAGCCATGTTATTGGTGACTCTGAACTCGATCTTCTTAGCGAAGGGAATGACTTCTTTAGTTGGCGAGCCCAAAATAACTCCTATTCCGGTATTGTTTCTATTGACAACTCTATTGAAGAACATTCTCCATGCCACTACCAAAATTGCCCCCAAATGTTCATTTGAAAAATCCTACTCCCATGGTTCATCATTATCGATCGGATTCATGGCCAAAAATTTTGCAACTACTCTTCCTTTTACCTGGTGACATACTCAATGTCAAATTCTGACAACTGGACTAGCCATCTTGCTAGCTTTCCCACCAAAGATGGTGCTTTGTAAAGATATTTCATCAGATCCTCCTTCAAGATAGTCTTAATCTTATAAGATTGTATAAACACTGAATTTTTAAGGCTTGATGATGAAATGAAGATGAATGTTGAGCGAAGGAAATGATTGAAATGTCCTTGGAAGCTAAAGAGGAAAGGGGTGAGAAGGAATTGATGAAGGGTCTAAAAAATAACATGTGACTTCAAAAAATAAAAAAAATTAATCTAGGAGGCGTCTATTGATGAGTCATATACTGTTATAAAGCTATGGATGTCTAGTTTTCTTAGAAATTTACGAATCACAAATCAGAGTTGAATTTGAAAAGTTATGTGCGATCGAACAGACAAAGATCAAAAGGGGTTGCACTAAAAAGTAGTAAAATAGGAAGGACTGAAGGTGAATAGTCACCCGACTGTTGACCAACAACCGGTCGACTGTCGGATAGTCACCTAGCTATCAAACAGCTACCCAACAATTTGCCAATAGTTGCCCAATTGTTGGTCATGTATTTTAAAAGATTTGCATTAAGGACCTTCCATATTTTTTACTTTGCTTCCTTTTTCAATTTGACCCCTCTCCTTTATAAACAACCCTCCTCCTCACTTTGCAAGCAATCCAGAAATCGTCTCTCTCTCCCTCTAGGAAACAATTGTGAGAATTCCAAGGGGTCCTTTCTAGTCTAATAATTTTTTAGGCATTTTATATTGCTCTAGACCTGAAAAGGGTACATCCTAAGAGTTCTCTCTTCTCCCTCCTATTTTCTTCTTTATTTTCTTACTTAGAATTAAGCACGTTTAAGGGTTATTATGAATTGTTCTAACCCTTATTTGTTTTGCGAGATGGATAAGCGTGTCAAGGTAAGTTCGCTTTCTTTTCTTTATTAGAAACATGTTTAGAAGTTTATTTTCTTTGTGAATGATTAGAATCATGCTTAGGAGCACATGATTAGAATCATGATAGAAGAACTTAAAATTGCTTTGATATATGCTAGGAAATAGCATAGAATTGGTAAGAATTACCATTTTGCCTCTTGAATGCTTGGATTAGGCTAGAAGTGCCTTTTTTTATTTCAATTATTTGAATTAGGCTAGAAATGCCATGATTAGGCTAGAATGTCATGATAACCATGTTTAGGCTAGAAATGCCATGATAATATGAATTAATATGAATTATGCTAAAATAGCCATAGGTAGAACGCCATGATAGAATTATCAAATCTAGGCCAGAATGCCATGACGCTAGATTGTGGCTTAGTTTGATTTTCGAATGTATGAATATTTTATGAATGTATCATGTTAGAAGTGTTGTTATATGGTTGCCATGAAGTGACGGTGGACTCACATTGATGGTGAGGGACCATTACTTGGAATGAATGCCTAAATGAATGAATGTAGAGGTTCAATAGACATTGAATAGACTCATATGCTGGTGAGGAATTCATCATCTATTGGGTCTTGAATGGACTATTTGTACTTAATAGTTGAATTTATGGATGAATGTCTATTTTATAGAATGTATTGTTGAAGAACGAAGTGATGTAATCCTCTTCCCTTCCTCTATGTGTGACTGTATAACTATATTCTCATCACTTTTTCTGTGGATGACTGTATAACTGTTATTTGATTGAGTAATCACCTCACATGTCTAATGAAGATTAAGTGGAATTTGTGCATAAAATGAACAACTAAAGTGGACCACGTAATAGCGTGAGCTATTTTAATTTTGTATACCCTAATAGAGGTTAGATTTTGATTCGGACGAGGCAAATGGCTCGTATGTAACTTCTCGAACCCATCTCTGAAGGGATAAAGGTAGTTTAGGTCTTGAAGCGAGGGATCGGATTGCCCCCACTCATTCCCAATTGAATAATTGGGTGGCAACTCTATTTCTCCGGACATGCCTATGACTCGTTTGTGCTCCCTTAAGTCTGAAAATAGGCTTTGAGACAACGTTGTGGCTGCAAACGCTCTAGCGGGATGAAAGCCCCTTTCACAATGGTAACTCCACTAGGAATAAGAAAAGTTGATTCTGATTAGGATACCATGTTGATATTTTTAGTCCTTACATCACTACATTTTTGCACACAATGAGCACGAACTGCTTAAACTAGGCATGTGGCATTGGCATGAGAAGTCTTTAGCTCCATTTGACCCCTAGACAACTCATGTTAGTGACACCATCTTTGAGCATGTGCCATTGAATTGGGATAAAAAGAGATTGGCCTGAAGGGATATCTCTTGCTTGAAGAAGCCTAGACCATTAGACCCTTGAGACTCAAGCCCAAGTAGAGACTTTAGAAATTTCTAATAGGATGAATTTCCAAAACCCATGTTGAAATGCATGTCTGTGGATATAAATTCCCCATGACTAGAATAACATTGACTCAACCTCGTGAAACCATGAACGGATGCCACACATCAAATCACCCATGAGAGCAATATGAGGACACGTGCCACAAGTTGGAGTTATCGTGACGTTTAGAAGGCATGTTATGATAATCATGGAGAATCCAACATCAACATGTTTGTTAGAATTAGATGAGAGAATCTCGCATTCCCACATCCCATGATAATGACTTGGGAATGAGGCCAAAGAACCTAGGAATAGAGACTCGACTTTACATGTGTGAGAGAGATAAGGTTGGAAGGCTGAAAATGTGTCTACGCCCTTGTATGGGCCTACATCTCATGCATGCATGTATGGCATTAACACCTTTGTTTTGTAGCCATCATGGTTTGGGTTAGACGAGGTGGTCATTTGACAAGGCAAGAAGAGCCGGTCATCAAAATGGCCGCAGCCAACAACAACAACGAGATGGTTCAAATGAGGACTGACATCACCACACTCCAAAAACAAAAGGCCCAGCTCATCGAAGCTTTACAGAATGGACCCAACTGCATGAATCAATCACCAACCAAAGGTAATGGTGGTGATGGTAAGACTAGTCAAGGCAGCGATAAGGGAAAAACCCAATCAATCCAGAAGAACTCGAATCAGTTAAACAATTGGCCAAGGACATGGAGAAGGTCCAATCCCTCTTGAAGAAGAAGGGTTGAAAGGGGCCGAAGACTTAGATAATATCTTGCTTATGGGGAACAATGATTTACCTCCTAAGTTTCACATGCTAGATTTGCCCAAGTATAATGGAGAGGGCAATCCGAAAACACATTTGAGATAGTATGTTGCTGTCATGGTCACTATTTCTTTGTCAAATGAGTATATCTTGAAGTACTTCAAGCTATCCTTAGAAGATGATGCAGTATTATGGTATCAAGATCTTCCCAATAGAGTCCGAGAAGATTGGAATGAGCTTTCCAAATAGTTTGTAGAACGGTATCACCACAATACCCAACTGGGGTTAACCTTGAGGGATTTGGAGACTACTTGCCCGAAGCCCAATGAGACTTTTTTGAGTACTTAGTTCGTTGGAGGGCCAAAGCCGCCAAGATAACCAAAAGGCCCACGGAGAAGGACCAGGTCCACATGATGATAAAAAAAGCCCATGCCTTCATCAGTGATAGGCTTGCAGCTTCCCATTAAAACTTTTAAAGACTTGTATATGATTTAGGTATCGAAATAGAAGATTTGGAGGTCAGGCAGAAAATAAGCAACAACACCTAGCCTATAAGAAATCAAGGCCAGCATCATTAAGCTAGTGGGTCAAGCACAAAGCATGTTGAGGTGAAAGCAGTCATCTAACAAAGGAAGTTCCATCATTTGGGGAGACGTTTGTCAAAGATCTTTGCAAGGTTGGGAGCTGAAGGGATCTTGCAGCCATTGCCATTGAGATAGTTTCCAAATCCATTGTCAAGGAATTGGAGGCATCACAAGAAGTGTGAGTTCCACCAAGTGACTAGTCACAAGATCAATGATTGCACTCGTCTCTACCATAAGATCTGAGATTTCATTGATAAGGGCTTATTCCAGGTCTAAAGACACAAGAGCCCAACATGAAAAGTAATCCATTACCTAACTACAATTGGGTACCTCCTCCAATGACCAAAATGATTGAGTCAGGCTTATTAAAGGAGCAAGTCATGAGTTCTTTTGGGGAGATAGATCAAGCAGAGCTGAGAGAGCCAAGAGAAGGGAGAAGTTTGAGCTGGAACAACAAGAAGGGTCTACTAGAAAGGTGGCCACAAAGAAGAAGTCGAAGGTTGATGAGCCTAAAGTTGGAGAGCCCAAGGAAGAAAAGCCTAAGGAGATCATTAAGAGAACGGAAGACGTGCCTATTCCTTTGGTAGCCCATATTTTCACTAAGAAGGGTGGATAGGCCAACATTGCAGGAAAGGGAGTCAAGCAAAGCTTAGAACCTGAATTGTTATGCCTCAAATATCATGAGGAAGAAGAACAACAAAAAGTAGATGAAGAGGAAGTTGTGCTGGAGAGCGAATACGCATTCGCCAAAGAGAAGTCCACACCAACAAATGATTTTTCTAAGAAGTGGATGGCTAGAAAAGGGGCCAGAAGAGGCCCACCACGTAGAAGACTTAAAGTGAAGAAAGGTAGCAAGGCTAGGAAAGGGTAGTGAGTTGAGAGTCTTGTAATATGGGAGAGCTCACCAAGAACATGCAAGGAAGTGAGAGTTATGGGTATTTGGGATGACATTCCTAAAGTCAAGACCCTTCCAAACTTTTGGACTGACTTTACCAGTGATAAAGAAGAAGAGGAAGTGAGAGTTAAGGGAGAAACACTTAAGGGTGACAATGAGAATGCACAAGGAGTGACAAGGAGTGGTAGATTTTACCATGAGAAGGAGAAGAAAAAATCAGTCAAGAAGGAAAAGACTATTGAAAAGGGCAAAGAGGTTGCCAAGCAAGAAACCAAAGAAGAAAAGGATCAAGTGATCAAGAAGTTGAAGAAAACTCAAGCGAATGCTAGCATTTAGGATTGGTTGACCTTATCCTACAAGCATAAAGAAGCCATGACGAAGGTTTTGGTAGAGGTAGAGATATCAATGGTTGCCACTACAAATAAGATGTTGACCACCTTGATTGGAAAAGAACCCAAAGGGGTAAATGAGAAGGGTGTGATCACCTTTACTGATGATGATTTACCTTTCAAAGGAAGGAATCATAACAAGCCATTATTCATCACCGCTGAGATTGGTGGGAAGATATCATCTTGCATCATGGTGGATAATATTGTGCCTATGAAGATATTACACAAGTACGGGCAGTGAAGTTGAACTTGAGTCTTGTGAGATGGTGATATAGGCTTATGATGGGTTGAAGAGGAGTGCCATCAGGATATTCAAGGCATCATTGAAGACTGGGCCTATTGAAGTAATGACAAAATTTACGATTCTTAACATTCCAGTTACATTTGCTGCTTTGTTGGGTCGAGCATGGTTTCATCTACTTGGCGGAGTTCCTTCCACCTTACATCAGAAGATCCGATTCAACATGGATGGGGAGATTATGACCATTCATGTAGCCTTAACAATTGCACCCACTGCTTTGAGTGAGAATGTTGGAGAAATAGCTTGCATGGGAGGCTTCCATATGGCCATGATCGATAAAGTCAGTCCAATTGTAGCCAAAATAATGAAAGAACAAGGATATATTCCAGGAAATAGGCTTGGGAGGAATGGATGTGGTTTACCATCTCTTCCAGATTTCAAAGGCTAAACTTCTAGAAAAGGTTTAGGTTATGAGTCCGATGGGGAAGAAAAAGACTTTGAGCCCAAGAAGGGAAGATTCGTCAAGTTCGTCAAGCCTAAGATACAAAGTATGTGGGAGTTGCCAAACCATGGGTTTTCAAGGGAATGTTGAAGCTCATATTTGAAATTTTCAAGGATATCCTTCAAGCTAGAATCTCTAAGGGGAATGACTTGGTAGAAGAGATAGAGAAGATGAACATTAAGGAGGAGAAATGTCAAAATCCATTGACCTTGCTGCCTTTATCGAATAAGGAATCAAGGATGTTTTTTATGAAGATGTATTTGTTCCTAACCTCTTTGAAGAATAGGGCATTGTCTATGTTTCAAAGTTTGATGCAATAAAGAATCAGTTTGCTTACTTGTTTGATGTCTTTCTCAATGGCATTATCCATCATAATTTGCATTTCACTAGCATAGTTGACATTCATACCATCCAAACTCATGACATTAATCTCGGTACAATTGGAAAACTGTGCATTACACTTGATAAAACTCCTGAAGAGAGACAGAGATCTGAAAAATTATTAAAGAAACATAAAGAAGTCTTCGCCTAGTCCTACGATGACATGCTTGGAATCGATAGATGTATTGTTGAGCATACGATTCCAACGTATCCACACATGAAGCTGGTCGAGTAGAAGTTGAGAAGGTTGAGATCGGAATGGGCTTAAAAAATCAAGAAGGAAGCCTCCAAATAGATTGAAGCCAAGTTTCTAGATGCGGTGAAGTATCCAGAATGGTTAGCAAACATCATGCCCGTGCCAAAGAAGGATGGAAGGGTTCGAATGTGTGTTGATTACTGAGACTTGAATAAGGCCTTGTCAAAGGATGATTTTCCTTTGCCTCTCATTGATATGTTAGTAGACAGAACTACCGCCAATGTGATGTTTTCCTTCGTAGATGGGTTTTCTGGGTACAACTAGATAATGATGGCCAACAAAGACAAGATGATAATGGCCTTCATTACCAAATAAGGCGCCTACTGTTACAAGGCGATGCCATTCGGGGTAAAGAATGCAGAGGCAGCTTACCAACGAATGACGATGACATTGTTTCATGACATGATGCATAAGGAGATAGAAGTCTATGTGGATGACATGATGGTGAAATCCGAGACTTGTGAAGGTCACTTTAAAACTTTAGATAGATTCCTAGAAAGGGTGGAGAAGTACAAGCTGCGGCCAAATCTAAAGAAGTGTGTTTTTGTAGTCACCTCAGGGAAGCTATTGGGATTTGTAGTTGGCAAGAAGGGGATAAACGTAGATCTAGATAAGGTTAAGGTGATTACAGAGATGCCATCACCCAAGATCAAAAAAGAAGTTTGAGGGTTTATTAGGAAGATCAATTATATCAGTTAGCTCATTGCCAAATTGACAACAGCTTGTGCTTTGATCTTTAAGCTTTTAAAGAAGGATTAACCGGTGGAGTGGAATGATCAATGCCAAGAGGCAATTGAGAAGATTAAAAAGTACTTGTGATATCTACCAGTCTTGAGACCATTGAGACTTGACAAGAATTTGATTCTCTACTTGGCTATTGAGGGGGAGGCCATATGTGCTATGCTAGCACAAGAAGATGAGAATGGCATAGAACATGCTATTTACTATCTTAGCAAAAAGTTGCTACCATACGAGACGAAGTATAGCCACGTGGAGAAAACATGCTTAGCCATGGTATGGCTCTCGAAGAAGTTGAGGCATTATTTTTAGTCTTATAAGATTAAGGTTGCCTTAAAGGAGGATCCAATGAAGTATCTTTATAAAGCACCATCATTGGTGGGGAGGCTAGCAAGATGGTTGGTCTAGTTATAAGAATTTGACATTGAGTGTGTCACCAAGAAGTTAGTGAAAGGAAACACGCAGAGTTTTTAGCCATGACTCCTGTTGATGATGATGAACCATAGGAGTTGGATTTCCCAGATGGACATCTGGGTGCAATCTCGATAGTGGGATAGAGAATCTTTGCCGGAGCTGTCAATAGAAATGGTGCCAGAATAG
>SNVD02005194.1:0-21864 GCA_013180625.2 Boswellia sacra
ACTCCCATTCCTTCATATGTTTCTCCTCCACTTTTTCCTAGTAGATTTGCACAATCGAAGGAGAAACAAGAACAAGAAATCCTGGAAACTTCTCACAAAATAGAGGTAAGTATACCACTTCTGGATGCTATTGAGCAAGTACCTCGTTGTACAAAATTTCTCAAGGAGTTATGCACCAACAAGAGAAAGTTGAAGGGACATGAGAAAGTAAGTGTGGGGGAAAATGTTTCAGCTGTATTGCAAAGAAAAATTCCTCCAAAATGCAAAGATCCAGGTACGTTCATCATTCCATGCACCATTGGTAATACAAGTTTGAAAGAGCTATATTAGATTTAGGAGCATCTATTAATGTCATGCCATATTCTATTTATGCTGTCTTTAATCTTGGCCTTTTGCGAAAACTAGGTATTACCATTCAGTTTGGGCTGATCATTTATGCATATCGCAAAAGAGTTGGTTGGAAGTGGATGTGTTGACTTGTGCAGGTGAATCAATTGGTTTTTCCAGCAGACTTCTATGTCCTTACACTAGAGGATGAGACATCTCCTAATCCAACACCGATTCTTTTAGGGAGGCCATTCTCGAAAACTGCTAGAATAAATATTGATGTTCATTATGGCACTTTGACCATAGAGTTTGATGGCAAGGTGATATGTTTTAATATTTTTGAGAAAATGAGGTACTCTAATGACTTACATTCTGTTTTTGCAGTTGACGTTATTGATTATTTGCCACAACAATGTTTTGAGTTAAATCGCAAGAATGGAGTGTATGTTGCTATTAGTGAACACATAAGGATAGAAAGTTTCAAAGAACCAAGAAAGCTGATACAAGTGTCTAAAGAAGTGGAGGAAGCTGTGACAAGCTTGGATGAGACTAGAGCTATCACCACAAATAGGTATGATGTTTCGTACATTGAATTGCCTTTATCTAATGATAAACTTCTTCTTTTTGTGATGAAAGCCAATACCTTGGAGCTTAAGTCACTTCCAGATCATTTGAATCATGGATTCTTGGGTGAGAATGATACTTTGCGAGTTACAATGGAAATGGGCCTTGCACGAATACAAGAAGATAAACTCTTCCGAATACTTATAGATCACAAAATAGCTATTGAGTGGACAATTGTTGAAATCCAAGGCCCATCCATATGCATTGACCGTATCTTTTTAGAAGAGGGATCCAAGCCCATTAGAGAATTCCAGAAAGCATTAGAGAAGGCACAACGAAATTGGATCCTCCCTGATGGAACCAACGTCGGGCTGATTGACGTCAACCAAGCGCTTATTGGGAGGCAACCCCATGTTTTTGCAAAATAAATTAAAAAAAAAGAAAAGAAAAATAAAATAAGGTAATAATGATCGATTTTTATGTCTCGAGGAGATTCCTTTCGTAGGCCATCAAATTGATCAGTTTTTATCTCTCTTTGCCATCTGTCTTATTTGTTTTTATATTTCTTTTACTTGTTTTTGACTTTTGTTTGCTATTGTGTTGTTATCTCTTTTATGTGTCCTTAGTTTCGTTTCTGCTCTTTTCTTTTCCTTTCTTTTGTTTAATTTGATTACTCTGTGCTTTGAGCTCATTTGTGCAACAGCTTGTGGAAACATTCAAACGGGAGTTGAAGCCATTGTTCGAAGGTTTGAAACGTGCATATCTGGGAGAAGAACAAACTCATTCGCATTATCGGTAATATCTCTCCTTTTCTTCTCTTCAATGGATGCTGATATCTTTCTATCGAACCTTCGTAAATATTTCCCTTCACTTCCTCAAAATGCTGTTTTTAAAATTTATAAAGTACGGATGACTAGACTTTGGGCATTGATGCTCCTAAATGTGCCTGCTGATATCCGATGGCTTATCGAAGCCAAGGTGAGATTGTCCGGTAAGCCGGACATTTATCTCGCAAAATACATGCCTGGTCTAGGAAAGAGCTACTACGCCAAGAGGCGAAGAGCGAAAGGTTACAAGTATGTTATAAATGTGCTAGATGGAATTGTAACCAGACTTGTCGTTCATTAGGTTTTGCGTCCAGGAATAGAGAAGATAAACTTTCATTTATTAAGAATGGTTTGAGTAATGAGTCGCTGGATAATGTTTTGCTAACTCTCGAGTCACATTATTGTGGACTTGTTCAGCGTAATTGCTTAATCTATGAACACAATTTCGTGATGAATTGCAGTGTTATGGTCTAGGGAATCTGACTAAAAACGACCTGTATTTTGCAGTTGTATAAGAACTGGATGGTAGCAATCCCCCCCGACTCATAGAAGGCGTTTCACCGTTATTGGACTAAGAACCAGAGGAAGATGTGAGCCACAATCACAACTACTTGTATAGTTTGAATGTGTGTTGTTTTGTCGTAGAATTTTTTTTCTTTTTCATTGATCTGATATCAATGGTTTGTTTTTTGTGTTGTTGTGTTTGTTTGATTTTGTTTTGTTTTAATTGCAGTTTTTCTTTTTTGCAACCAGATACACCCCCGTGATATACGCCACCAAACGTGGAAGACAAATTGTGGAGTTTTGTCCAACCTCCGCCGAACGTTTCTTTCGCTTTTTTCATGCTTCACGTGGAGACAGTGTGCGGTTTTTTTCAAACCCCACCGAAATTTTATCTCCATTTTTCATGACAACACGTGGGCGACAAAGTGTGGAGGTTTTTGTCAAACCCCACCGAAAGCATATATCATTTTTTCAAATCTTGGGGCGATAAATCTGCATCGATCAACCCCCACCGAAAGTATGTCCCCATGTGTCAAAATTTGAGAGTTTTATGGGTGTATATATACATTCCGCATATCTTCATATGTCATTCCATAACCTGTCTTGCAATTGAAAAGCATAATATCTAACGTGTCTTACACAAGATTAAAGCACTTGTAGAAATGGAGAAAACACCAATTCGGCGATTCCGCAATATATGCGTATTTTGCGGATAGCAATTAGGTAAAGATGGAGAGTTTACCACAGCAGCTCTTGATCTTGGTAGGACATTAGCTGCGAGGGGTATTAATTTGATTTATGGAGCGGGTAGTCTTGGGTTCATGGGGTGTGTCTCGACAGCTGCATCCTAGAGGGAGCAAAGTTTTCCGGCATTTCCCTAAACCATTAGCTGTGCGAATATCGTAGGCAACACAATCGGGAAGAGTTCCAAGTCCTCTTAGCATGCATGGAGCTTATTGCACATATGATTGGTTAGTCCGTGCATTTATAGCTTTACTGTTACTTCGGTGGTTATGGCACATTGAGGAGATATTTTCAAATCACCTCTTGGGCACAGCTAAACATCCATAAAAAACCCCTTGTTTGTTAAATGTCAAAATTTTTTTGATGGTTTGTTGTCTTTTCTTGATCAAGCCGTAGAAAAAAATTTTATCTCACCATCAGCGAGGCAAATCCTTGTTACAGCTTCAACGGCAGGGGAGTTAATTAACAAACTACAAGAATTCGTCTATTCGCCTGATCCAACAACAGCTCGGATTGATTGGTTTGGAGAAGGCAATAAGAGGCGTAAACTGGATTTAACGCTCCATCTGTAATCTCTATCTACTGTTTTGCTTCATTTTCGTTTGCTTTCTCTTTATTGTGTTTATTTGAGTTGAGTTTTTTTTACAGGTTGTTTCTCTCACCCCAGGTAATATTTTCTAATCTTGGCTTTTAGAGTGGTGGCTTAAAAAGTTCAAGTTCTCTTGAAACGCATTCTGGATTTCTTTAATCCATAATGGATGAATAAGGAGGCTAACTTCTAAACTTTTTAAACCCATTCTAACTGACTTGTTTGTGTTTACTGATTTGTTGGACTTTATTATTTTCTGAGTAAGTTTAGTTTTATGTAATTTTGAGTTGTTGTGTGTTTTTGTCTTTATCAGTTTCGATTCGAAAAAAAAACATTGTGGAAAAACCTGAGAATGACAGAATATGGGGTTTTCTTAACTCTTGAAACGCATTCTCTCTTAATAAATCTGTAGATTGTTTATTTCATGTTGTTTGAAGTGTCTTGTATCTTGTTTTGTTCTTTCATAATACAGGTATATAGGCTGGAAACCTTAAGTCTGCGGGCTACTGGTCCTAAGGATTGTTGAAATATACAATCTTGACTCAGGTGTAACAACGCCACGTACCTCTTTTCTTGCATTTTGTGGGTCGATGATAAGATACTGATTGAATTAAGAATAACTCTTGGAAAATGATAAATGATGCATGGATCTGTGTGCTTGAAATTTTTATTGGTTTTCGATTTGCTTTTGATTCCTTGCGCAACATTGAGCACTGAGCTATTATCACTGAGTTATTGGTTCACTTAGAGAAAGTTTATGTAATTTAAATGTTTCTTCAGATTTCAATGAATTCTAGAACTTGTTTGATGGTCACTCGAGGTGAAATCCTAGGCTGTGCAACATTGGGGAAATGATTTAGGCCATCTTTGGACCGTTTGAGCCTTAATAGCCAACTTTGACTGAAATTGATCCCTAGTTACCCCTTTGAGCCTTTGTAAGCCTTTTTCTTTGTTAACTCACTAAAAGATTTTCTAACCTCAAATGAATTTGTTCCAAACAGTTTATCCCTTACCTATGAGCATGTAGATCATTCACAATTAAATTTTGAGCTATGTTCTGGTTTTGGGAAGTTAGAGGAGGTTTGGATGTGTCATGAGCAATGCAAGTGAGTTCTGTTGTGTTTGAAAAAAAAGAAGAAAAAAAAAGCCAATCTGTACTTATCGTCCACGTACTTACACATTGAGGACAATGTGTTGTTTAAGTGTGGGGGAGGGGAAGTGTAATTAAAAAAAAAAAGAAAAGAAAAGAAGAAAAAAAAGAAAAAAAGAAGAAAAAAAAGAACAAAAGAAGAAGAAGAAGAGATCTATACCCTTAATGTTCTTAAAAAGAATGAAACAACAAAGTGTGGGGGTGTAGTTTTCTTTTATTTTCTGCAAAAAAAAAAAAGATTGAGTGTTCTAACTAAGTTTGGGGGAGTAACCTGGTGAATTGAAATGAAGTTGTGTTATATGGTTGAGCTCTACATAGTCTTGAATGATTTATGTGTTTGTGGGTGATTTGAGCCAAATTATTATCCTTTATCATACCGTCACCCAAGCCAAACGTTACAAGCTTAATAAAGTCCTACTTGATCCTTGGTGTTGTGCATGTCTACATTAGTGGAGAGTGACTTGAAAAGCAGGCCTATGGAGTTCATTTATACACACATCTTCAATATTAAATATGATTCATTTTTTATGCATAAACTCATCCGGGTTACAAGTGATTAGGTGAGAATGGCTCTACTCACACACACTTGAGGAATTGAAATGAAGCGAAACTAATCTTTAAGATAAAATTCTTGATCAAGTGCATTATTTTTAAGTTTTCCTTGGGTTATAATTAAGTACAATCTTTGAGGCCTATTTGCAAGATGAAGCATTTGTGTGTTTTAATTTTTTGTTGATTCTGTTTCGGTTTAGTTTTATTTCATATTGTCGTAGTGCTCGAGGACTAGCAAAGTCTAAGTGTGGGGGAATTTGATAAGTGTCTATTTATATATCATTTTCATATCAATTCGTCCATGTTTCTTTGCTATATTCATTGGTATTTTTATGATTTTGTGTGGTTTTGATGTTTGTAGGAGTTTTGGAGCAACTTGCACAAAAATGGAGTAAACCCTTCATTTTCACCTCTGCTAGTCAACCATCTTCTCGGATTTAATTGTATTGATATACAATGAACCCGATGACATATCATATACCGTTGAAAAGCTCTCGAAGTCAACTTTTTGGAGAAATTTAAGGTTTATGAATCCATTCAGTGTACCGAAAGTTGTAATCAAAACAGTGTAAGAAGTGTAGAAATGTAATTCCACACATCACTGTAGCATGTATTATACGGGACACTGTAGCACGTTACTATAGCAGAGTATTTAAAACACATTTTAGGGTTTTATTTCATAACTTGAAAAGGGGAGAACGTGGAGGAGGCTGCATCTTTGGATTTCTCTCATCTCTTAGAGTTCTTGAAGGAGATGAAGGTCCTTGGAAAGAGCGAAGAACTTACAATCTTGAGAGATTTTCCTTTCAAATTTGCGAAGTTTCCCTTTCCCTTTTAATTTTCTGGAATTGTCTCCATATTGTTTTGTATTTGTATTGCTTTCTGAATAGTGTTATACTGAATCTGAATTGGTTGAGGGTGATTTCAAAGCCCTTGATATGTTTTTTGTGAATTGATTGTGCAAGGAATTGTTATCCAATTCTCTAATTGAAGTTGCTTGTATTTTCCCATGTTTAATGCTTATGATTACTGGCTTATTGTATTTGGGTGGCCAACTGAATATAATCTGGATATTGTATATTGCTAGATTAGAAATCTTGATCCGTAATTGTCTTGAATTTCTAATTATTAGTAGCAAAATTGTGATCAGAGTTTGCAATTGGAGAATATAACCTAAGTTAAATAATCCGAGCTTGTGTGTTTATTGCTTAGATCAACCTGTCTTTCTTTTTGTAATGCATCCATTGAATTAAATTTAGAGAGCTTGTTCTAGGTTGTTTAATGGATAGAGATTAAATAAAGAGCCTGTTTTATTTAACAACAAAGTAAGGAAAGATTGGGATAACAGAGCTTATTGTTATCTACGGTTGATAATTTCAATGGTGTAATTGGATGATAATCCTACAATTAATTCGCAAATCCATATCTTGTGGCAGAGAATGATCCCTTAACCAGATTTCTTTCATTGTGTAATTCTCAATTGATTTAACTTTGCATTGTATTGTTCTTCATTTGCTTTCGTATTAAGTTTAGTTAATCAATCAACAAACCCCCCCCCCCCTGTTTAGTTTATTATTGCTGGAAAATAACAAATTCAATTAGAATCAATCCTCGTGGGAACGATATCTTACTTATCACTTTATTACTTGTGCGACTAGTATACTTGCTAGTTTCGAACGCATCACATGTGCTTCTTCTTAGCAGAGGCGCACACGTACTTTATGCCAAATTTCAAAAATTATTTTCACTCAATTCCCTTCTCTGATTTGTTAAATTTCTTAAGCTGCTTCTATTTAATTGAAGTTAAACTCAGAATCCTTTTCATTGGTTGATTGGTGTGTTTGAAATGATCTCTTCCATTGCCTTTTGTTAAGTATATGATTCACCATGATAATCTCTTTATACTTAGCTTATTTTACTCTATCATCATTGCTTAGTTTAATTTTCCTATGCATGCTAGTTGGATAATTGCTTCGTCACATGTTTAAGTCTTTGATTAGTTTATTATCTTGTGGATCCATGTTTTGTTTGTGTTTTGCTTGACTTTTGAAGTATCAGTTCATATTTCTTGGCAACTCTTGTCCTCCATACTTATGATTTTAAACTATTTATTTTGTGCATTATATTTGGAAATTGTAGTCCCCACCCTTTTCCCCCATATCTAAAGGACAAGTGTAATTCCATTCTCGTCCCTCTTTCTATGGATGTATATAAACTGTTTCACCTACATGTAATTAAAAGATATAATCTGGTTGTGTGCAAAATGAATCTAAGATCAAGATGGATAGAATTAATGACTTAGAAACAACCAACCTAGTAGATCCTAATGGAGGCCAAACATTGTCAGAGCAAACTGAAAGTTTGTACCTAACTTCTCGAACCCAGCTCTAAAGAGGTGATAGGTAGTTAGGTCCAGAAGCAAGGGATCGGCTGTTGTCACTCATATTTTTCTCGTGGTTAATTACTCGGGTGGCGACTCCATTCCATTCTCCGAATCCTGTCTCCATAACTTGATCTAGTGACCCTCTAAGTTTCGTCATGAGACTTAAAAAAGTAGTGTCTAGGTCACCGTGACTCCTACTACATTCATTCCTACTAGGGGTGACCAGCCATGCACCATGCTAGTCCAAACTCTCTAATCAATAGATTTGATGAAGGCTCTCATCTTGACCTTCTAATAAGTGTAATTGGCTTCTTCAAGCATAGGTCGATGACTGATAGAACCTCCAATCCGATGAAAATCCATACCTACAAATGAAATTTGATCTTTACTGATATAGCAAAACCTGCTCTAATACCATTTGTTAGTTTCTACAGTCTATGGATAGCTAAGAACGATATAACTGAAAACAGTAAGTAAATCGGCATAGGTGGTTTTATGTGATTTGGTTATAAACAACCTGCATCCACAGGTAGAAAGAGTTGTAATTCACTATGTTGTATGTGTTTACAAAACTCAGGACCTTTTATAGTGGTAGATTCCCTCTCACTCAATACCGTAGTCTTTGTAAACTTGAATAACCTCGATCACAACACTAGTCCTTCACATACTCTTCCAATGTTGCTCTATTTCTGTCACAACTCCTTTAACTCTATACGGTTAAGAATGAAATAACACCCGATAATGTTATAGACTCGTGATTACTCAACTCTCTTAAGCCCACCCGACCTATAACCTACAAACTTATGCAAGCACTCACACTTTTGTGCCTTACACGATCTATGACAATCTTAAAGAAATGTAATATCTCATAAACAAATGATGAAAAGAATGCACTCAAACTAGCTTTCTCTTTGCTCTCCAATTGCCTTGAATGTGTTATATTCCAAAAGCCATAAAGATAGCTTTATATAGTGTTCCCAATCAACTGTAATTCCTTTCCTGATCCTGCAAGATCTTCAACGTAACTCAAGAAATAATCTTTAGATAAAAATTAGTGCATAATAGGATGTAATCACATATTCTCCTAAGTGATCTACGATAGTAGGGTTAAAATACTAATCTCATATGAGATAATCAATGCAAGATTCTATTTACACTTAGGATTCTAATTTAGTTCTGCTATCCTAGTTGGGATTCCCCTGATGTGAAACATTGATGAATTAGGAAATATCATGAATAAAAATTATATAACATAGGGAATTCAATTAAACCAAAATTTTCTTCACATGACAAACCAATTTGTTACATGCTATGCATGTGCAACATAAAACGAACACATCTCTACTTCAAGTATTTATATTCGAAAAAGTCTTAAATAAGACAGATAAATCATGTATGTATACATTCTTCTAATAAAATCTTATGATATAGACTTTTTTTTCTTTTCTATACCAAAATAGCCATGGTTGGTTATTTCAAAATAAACATCTATGCGATAAAATTTATCACAGGGGTAGAAGGACAATATTGTATGACTTTTATATAGTTATTTTAATAAATTGATTGATGACCAATGGTGATTTATCTTAATTAAGATATTTTTAAAAAATGATTATTTTCAATTATTGAGTATATAAAGGCGTTGCCCTCCCTCATTAAATCATCATTTAATCATAAAGTGAGGATCTGATCGAGATGTTTGAAAATAGAAGAGGCATAATGTGGATAATAAGAAATAAATAATATTAGATCTACAATCAATCTTTTTTATAATTTGTGTTATTAAAATATTTGTGGATGAAAAATCCTTTTCATTTATTTTTATTTATCGAATAATATTTTGTCAATTCAAGTTATAAAAAAAAATTGGTTATAAATGAATTATAGATGTAATATTACTCATAACAAAATAAAAGTAAATTGTATATATTCTTTATATCAAGTCCACATCAAACATTAAAGCTACTTTATTCTCTCAGTTACTCAAGTCCATTGTAGGACACAACAATAAAGATTATTAAAGCTTACGACAAAAAAAAAAAAAATTCTAATCAGAGAAGAAAATATTGTGTCATTTAGGTCATGTTTCATGTTTACCATTGCATCATATATAAAATTCTACCAACATAATGTCCACTTTCTTTAATAAAGTTTAACTACTTTTCTTAAATTCAAACTTAAATGATTACATTAAAAAAGAATAATATATATGTGTGTGTGCCCTTGTCAGCTGCTTTATTATTTATAGATGGAATAATCAATATTATATTATACAAAACCTTCTATATTTTACATCGGATCAATTCGTATAGGTTTCATAAATGAATATTACAATTAATTAATTGTTTAGTGGTCTTTGAACACCCCCTATTTATACGTCACATTCCAGCCTCTCATGGCTTTGAAAGGTTGACGGTGATAATATAATATACGCCTTAATTATTTTCAACAAAATATTTTGTCTTCTCTCCCTACAGGTTTTCAAATTCGATTCATCTTTCGTAATCATGCAACTATACGTAGCAAGGACGTGACAATGAAATATGGCTAGTTGTAAATTATTTTGAAAATTTGCAATATAATATAATTTAATTAACGCTTTTTTTATTTCCTGAACAAAGTAATGACTTGGGTTCTAATACTAAAACTTTTAAGTGTAGAGTACAATGAGAATTATCAATATTTCCCAAAATCATATATAAGCTAGAAAACAAAATGACAAAAAAAAAAAATTCAATCATTTTTCATTTTCTTTTCAAAACTAACTTCTGAAAGTAGTTTCAAAATTTCTATCAGCCATCATTTTAGAACATCACTCTCACATATTAGGTAGATGTCTCAATTGTGTCATCCCCACCCGAATAAATACGGTTCAATTCATCCGTGTTTCATGTTCCATGTTATTATCATGCTAAGTTTGAATAGGTCAAGTCAACATGTCCAATAGGCAGCGTGTTTTTCTTTGCCATGTTCTGCGTTGAAATGAATCTCATTTGTACTTTTTTGTTTTTTCAAGGTCTATTCAACGAAATTATTAGTATAACCTTCAAAGTAGATGCGATATAAATTAGCAATACTTATGATGTTTTTAAATTTTTCACTTTTCAAAATTTTAAATATTTATTTGTAATTTGTGTCGGGCCACAGATTCTAATCTATTAGACTTTCATGCCTAAAATTGAGTATGACATGGATCGTCGGTCTCAAATCATGCTTAACTCATTTTTTTTTTCAAATTTTGATATCATATATAGATCTCATGTCGGTTCAACCCATTTGACACCTCTAATTATACATATATAATGCTATCTTAATTTTCAATATATATTCATTATAAAATATTAGTGAACTTTTGTGTGAGCTGTCGGTAAAAAACTCGTGACGTGAAAAAGTCTCAAGTTTAAATAGAATTTAGAAATAGAATGATCAAGAGCACCGCGATGAACAGGAGTTGATAACCCTGTCTCCCGCAGACCTCTTCCAGTTTTGCTAATTATGAGTCTAACATTGCAATCTTAGATCACCACGCATGAGCATAGTTTTACTTTACCACGTGCTTTTTTATTTCAATAAATAAATAATATATAATTGTATTCAACCAATTAAAGTATGAAGTTGATAAGCATAATTTTTGTTTGCAGAATGCATATTTTGACATAAAATTAGACACAAATTTTTAGTCATTGATCTACAAAATTTAATAATTAAGATGATTGATGAGTTAATAGTATTAATATAATAATAATTATAGATATACAAACAAATTATACAACTTAATTTATACAACCTGACTTAACACAAAATCATTGGATGAGTGGATCCCGCTTTATTTATTTAATTTATTTTTCAGTTTTATCCACTATTAAATTGATGTTATGACAGGTTGTATGAATTAGATTATACAACTTGATTGTATACCTAATATTGTCTTTAATATAAATTTTTTACTTTCAACCTCAACTATTAGACTTGATAAGATCAAAGGTTTTAAATTTTATATTAAAAAAATTTTTTTTTTAGAACAGATGTAACAATATGACATTGGCAAAAGATTAAAATTTCATCAACTGCACATACGTTATTTGAATTTCATCAGTTAGAGAGTAGCATTTTATTATCTCCCTAGCAAAAACTCAATTTATTTCAAAAATTTGCAATCAAGATTTTAGATAAATATATAGATAATATGACACATTATTAAACTCGAATCTGAGATAGTTAAATCCGTGGTCTTGTAGATTTTATTTTTAAAGCTTCTTTTCCACGGAACATTTTTACTTTCTTATAAATTCTTTCTAGGTTCTATCCACAAAAGGTATTGTTCTTTGTGCCTCTTTCTATATGTCGCTTCCTTTCTTTTTTATTGTTCAATAAAATTTTCCTCGTGTAGGTGTAACTTGACAATCCCTTGACATGTAACACTGTATGCTTACACATTAATTAAGCCACACAAGCCTCAACAAGGTCTTACAAATGAATCAACTATAATTATTTTTTAAATTGACGTGGGAAGATGATCACTTGATCATTTTAGCTCTGATATCCTATTAAAAAATTACTTCATCTAGAATCTTAAATTTAAAGATGTATGAATACTCTAGTGATCAGTGGAACTGTCATGCTTAACGTGCAATGAAGAAATTCTGAAAACTACTTCTATCTTTCAATTCGTTTTCGCCTGTGAAAAATTTAACCCTTGTGTTGTCTGGTCCCTGGCATGTAGACTTAGAAGCAATGACGCAAGTCATCACTCAGAATGCGTAAATATATCATATTTGTTCATGAAAAGACTTAATCAGAAACATTATCCAACTATCTTTTATTATTTGACCAATTCTCAAAATCAATATAAAATATTTTAACATTGACTAATTATTAAAATTGATACCATAATATTATCATGATACCAATTATATAGAACAAGAATCATCCTAAGGACTGTTGCAACTACATATGTTAAGAAAGAATAATTCTACACATACAACTAATTCATATAATCAAGTTTTTACAGTCTGATATCGTGTAATATATTAATAGATGGATGATTATCAAATCATTTGTAGTAAATTTTGTATTTATTGCCACTTTTTACTTATTGTAAACACTGATTTTTTAGGCTCGAGAATGAAGTGAAGATGAATGTCAAGCAAAAAAAGACCAAAATACCCTTGAGATTCAAGAAGAGAAGGGTGAAAAGAAGTTGGTGAAGAGTCTGAAAACTGATATATGACTTTGAAAAATCACAGAAATTAATTCGGGAGGAATCTAGTGAAGAGTCATATACCGTTGCGAAGCTACAGATGTCTCGTTGTCAGAGAGATTTACGGATTGCAAATCGGAGTTGAATTCCAAAAGTTATGTGCAATCGAAACAGCAAAGGTTTGAAGGGACTATATCGAAGGGTGATAAAAAAGGAAGGGGCCGAAAGGAAATTCACCGGTCGGCCAGCCATCTGACAACTGTCCGGCTATTGGCCAATGGCCAGGAGTCTATCAAATGGCCATCCGACTATCCATCAGATGGCCGCCTAGCCTTTGTTGGTTTATTTCCGAAAATTTGCTTAGAAAATCTCCTTTTTCGTTTGCACCCCTCTCTTACATAAACCCTACTCGCTCCACTTTACAATTCACATCGATTGTCGAATACAATCATCTCTTTCTCCCTTTTGAAGACACACTGAAGAATTTGAGAAGTATTTTCCACTATATTTTTTTAGGTAATCTATTGCTCTAAACCCGGAAAGGGTACGTCTTGAGAGGAGAATTCTCTTCTCCCTCCCATGTTCTCTTTTACTTTTCTTGCTTAGAATAAGCATGTTTAGTATTTGTTTTTATGCTTAGGAGCATGTCTAGGGTCATTATGAATTGTGCTAAGCCAATTTGTTTTGCAAGATGGAAATGTTTGTCAAGGTAACTCATCTTTCCTTTCCTTATGTAGAAACATGCTTAGGAATTTACTTTATTGCGAATGCTTAGAACCATGATTAGGAAAACATGTTTAGAATCATGCTTAAGAACATATGATTAGAATCGTGATAGGAAAACTTATTTGCTTTGATGAATGCTAGGAAATAGCATAGAATATATAGAATTACCATTTTGCCCTTGAATGCTATGATTGTTGATTGTTTGAATTAGGTTAGAATATGCCATGAAAGCTATGTTTTAGGCCAGAAATGCCATGATGATACTTCATATGAGTTATGCTAGAATAGCAATAGGTAAATACCATGATAGAATTTATCAAATCTAGGCTATAATGCCATGATATTAGATTATGACTTTGTATGATTTATGCATGTATGAATGTTTATAGGCTTGGGCCTTTGACTTGATGGGTCCGGGGCCCCGGTGAGACCCGCACAAAAGGGGCGGGCATCATTGGGGTGGGTATGGGGCTGTAAATGTTATGCCCTGTCCGGGAGGGGTCCGGGCCGGGTTTTGCATCTAGACTCGTTTGACCCTCCCCACCTCGCACAGTAAAAGGGCAAAAATAAAAAAATTTGAAATAATGGACTTACGTTAATTAAAAAAGGGCTATTTTGTTAGGTTTTAATATATGTGGGTTCTAGAATATATGACAAACCATATAAATCTCATAAATCACATTCAGACCCTCCATAATCTCAAATCCCTAATCCACCCACCCACCGACATCGACACCTTTGCTTCTCTCTAGATCTGCTCTGTCCACTATCGCCACTCCACCACAACACCATCTGTCGATCTACAAGCTGCGTCTAATCCACTATCATCGGCTAGTCCAACGTCGACACCCCTTGACTCGAACGCAGCCCTCTTCAAGCTCGGCCCTTACCTTCCTCAGTGACTTGCAGCCGCCACGGTCCATGACTGCATTGCACCCTCCTCGTTTTCACATGACGGTCCACGGCTGCACCCTCCCATTGTCCCTTCAGCTCCGCCAGGCCTGATTGCTTGTCCGTCACTCTCACTCAAGTTTGTCTCTCTTCCTCTCTTATGATTTAATTTCTTGATTTTTTTGTTTAATTTGTATGATTTGGTTTATATAAATGTTAACATATTGAATTAGAACAATAATTATGTATACATTATAATAGATTCCGTTAATATATATGTTTAATTTGTAAGACGGATGATCAGAAATTCAATAAAATTTATTCAATTTTTGATGCATTAATTGGATTAGATTACAGATATAATTATACTTATTGTTGCTTATCTTCTCTTATTGTGTTTTGATTATATGCATGCTTGGAGATTTAATTTTCTTTCTTGTCTATAATCGTTGAGATGTTCCACACGATAAGTGTTTGATAATTGCATTTCACAGTTTATTTGGTATTGTTTGACCTGATTTATAATTTGTACAACTTTTAGAATTTATTACATGCTTTGACCTTTTGTTATGTTGTTTAATTCATCTGAAATGTTTTAAAAAGTGGTCAGATTGATTGGATTCAAAACTGAAACAGTAAACATGTTTAAAACAGAATTGAAATGAATAAATGATTGAATTTAGAAGTGAAATAATGGGTTAAATTATTTGTTGTGGCCTGCTTAATTTGTTAACAATTAAAGCATTGTTTGTCTACGGGATTTAATTAATTTTAATTTGTGTCATATATTGAATATGAGGCGATGCCATTATATTCTCAAAATCGATATTTAATTTTATTTAAATGGATTTAACTACAGTTTTACTTTCTAGTTTTTGTTCTTCCTTAATTTTATTTAATTTTGCATACATTGTATTTTTTTATAGGTAAACAATGTCTTCACAACAAGAAGTGGGGATGTCAAACACAGTAAATCCAAATGTTTATTTAAACCTTGATAAAGATTCAGAAGATGTTGCAATATCTACTAGTAAGAGAGTGGTAGAAGAAGATGAAGATTTTTCTCAACCTAGTAAAAAGTCCAAGAACACGTTGCTAGTTTGGC
The DNA here is from genome assembly GCA_013180625.2 of Boswellia sacra. Classification (NCBI taxonomy): domain Eukaryota; kingdom Viridiplantae; phylum Streptophyta; class Magnoliopsida; order Sapindales; family Burseraceae; genus Boswellia; species Boswellia sacra. The sequence continues at coordinate 15,563 of SNVD02005194.1, forward strand.
AACAGTTTACGAAGTTAGTTGTTGATGGACAACTAAAAGCCTGTTGTAACCATTGTGGGACAAAATTAGTTGCGAAGGCTTCGGATAGCACTTCCCATTTAAATAAGCATTTGAAGAGAAGTCGTCGAGCTAACCAACCAATCATGGAACAAAGCGTTTTCAAATTCCAAAGACAAAGTGATCGAACTCTTACAACTTGGTAACACTTGATAAAGAGGCTTTCGATAGGGATGCTTGTAGGGCTTTAGTTGCAAAAATGGTTATTTTGTGTGAATTCCATTGTGTTTTGTTGAATATGAGGGCTTTAGGAAAATGATGAATTATGCCCAACCTTTGTTTGGTCCCATGAGTAGAAGGACATTGAAGAATGAAATACACAATTTGTTTAAAAGTGAGAAAGATAAAATAATGGAATTATTTGAAAACATGCAAGCTAGGGTTGCTACAACAACTGATATGTGGACTTCTACCAACCATAAGAAAGAATATATCGTCATAACAACTCATTTCATTGACAATTCATGGAAACTCCACAGTTGGATTTTAAGGTATGTCTTAAAAGTTGAAATCTTATGTTTTTTATTTACTCGTATTAAATATAGTTTCTCATAATTTTTATGTTTATTATTGTTAGGTTTGTATATGTGCTAGCCCCACATACAGCAGAATGTCTTAAAGAGGTGTTGATTAAGTGCTTGTATGATTGGAATTTGGAAAGGAAATTATCGACATTAACTGTGGGTAATTATTCTACTAACGATTCTATGATAAATCTAGTAGTTACTAGATAGGTGATAGGCATTTGAAGTTGGGTGGGAAACTTTTTCACATGCGGTATGTGCTCATATATTGAACCTAATAGTTAAAGATGGTTTAGATGTGATTAGAGAGAGCATTGAGAAGTTAAGGGATAGTGTTACTTTTTGGACATCTACACCTAAAAGAATTGAAATGTTTGAGGAGACGACACATCACTTGAAAGTGACATTAAATAAAAATTGTCTCTTGATTGTAGAACTAGGTGAAACTCTACTTATAAGATGTTGAGCACAGCTTTGGCCTATAAAGATGTGTTTGCTCGTTTAAAGGAGCATGATGGTCACTATAAGGATTTGCATACGTAAGAAGAGTGATGTAGGACATATTAGGAATAAATTAGGGATTTTAATTTTGATTTTAGGGATTTTAATTAATTAGGGATTTTGACTATTATTAGGGATTTTAACTTCCTAAATTAGGAGTAATCCTAATTTGAGTTATTTTTCTAATAAATAGTTTACTATTTCATCTAGGATTTAATTTTAGTATTTTCTTATTTAGTTGGAGTTAGATTATTTTTCCTAATAGATACTATTTCCTAGTCAAGTTATGATTCTTGACGCTATAAATAAGTGTCTTTAGTTATTTTATTTCTTAAGTTGTTAAATATTGATTTTTGATCTTTTAGTAAAAAGATTTTTTTCTCCCTCAATTTCACTCTACTTCTCCTTCAAATTTCTTCTATTATTTCTCTCATTTCCTCTATCTATATCTCCCTCCCTTTCTGTTAATTTGAGGAACCCCATTCCTCATCAATTGGTATCAGAGCGTAGTTTTGATCCCCTCTTACACTATTTATCCTTTAATTTTTTAATTCAACCTATAAACCCTAAACCTTCCACCACCATTAACTTACTTTACCCCAATTTCATCTTCCATCACCCCTTCAATTTTTTTTTAAAAAAAAAGGTTACAGTCATTATTCACGAATGTGCACTATTCACCCCCGAAATTACTATTCACTGGAGTTATTGTTCACCACAGGTACTGTGCACCAGAGTTATTATTCACCACGACTACCATCATACTCTTCTTGTCGATATTTATGTTCTTCATTACAAACTTCAATGCTCTCAATTATACAAGCCTAAGAAATAGGACAAACATTAGGATTGATGCTTTGGAAAGTAGAATGGACGCCATAAGCAATACGATAGTAGAAATATTAGCAACTATAAAAGCCTTAAAAGCTTTCTTTCTCACAAAACAAGACCTTAATTTGGAGTCATCTACCAAACATAGGAATCAAGGGATTTTGGATGCAACTCCTAAGAACCATGACGATGAATGTGATGAGTCTATTGCAGATGATGAAGTAAGCGAGATTGATCTTGAAAATAGGCATGAATCTAGAGGTGATATTGAGACCGAGGGCAAGATGAATTCTAATGATGATGTGGAGTCTACATGGACTTGATGTTTCTTCTTACTTTCTTGCTTTAGGAACTTGACCGCCATTTTGGGATCTTCTGCCTGAAACAAAACAGCTTGGTGTAGTACATGACGTGAGAATAGTGGAAGAGAAATGACATCGTCGGAGTTACTATTCACTCCGTCGGTTTTGCGAGTTTGGCTATAAGATTTACGTATATTGTAGATCGAAGTATCCTAAACAAACTTTCCTTCTTGGGCCTCTCCAGATTCTGAACGAAAAACGTTCAAATTTACAGAAAACACAATCAAAATTCACTATTCATCTACCGTGGAAGGGCGAGTGAATTGTCACCACCACTACTGTCGCCATCATCTCAACCCGATCTATAATTTTTCTTTCATCACCGACACCTGTTTTGATTACTATCACCTCCATCCACAGCCCTTAATATTACTATTCACTACCGCTTTTTCTGACAAATGGCGAATGGGTCGACACCTCTACTACTGAGTTGTAGATCAAAGGACGCTGGTCGGATTTTTTCTTCAGTAGTATCGTCAGATTCCCAGCAAATCTCCCTGTAATTGCGAATCAATTTTCGGTAGGTACTATTTACGATGGCTGTTACTGTTCCTCCGACGGATACTGTTCACCAACCTGACCAGTTTGCTCCTCGGGCTATTCCATGCACGTTTGCTTTTTGGCTACCCTCCAGATTCCTTACAGATCATGAAAATCCAAGGAGCGACGTCAAACGTGCAAGCCACTGTTCGCTATTCACCCAACCAGAACTATTTATCAGTACATTCATGCTCGATCTGGTGACTGGTATGCACTCCTTCTGTTGCAATTTCACTTTAGAATTGTTGTGAATTTGCTATCTTGCATGCATTTGGTTGCTTTGATTGTTGGTTAGATTTTTGGAGTTTTTGGAGTCGATTTGGGTTGATTGCTACGGGTTGGAGTTTTTTCCACTATTTTTACCACACTTTTCCTAGCCTGTACCACACCATTCCCACCATCGCCACCCTCGCCCCTACCAAATTTAACCAACCCCAACGTCTACCTTGTGACACTCAAACACGTCCATCTGCTCGAAACAACACCTACACACAATCCTTACCTAAACCACTCGGCTTTTGGGCCGACGGGGTTCAGGTTATTGAGGCCAACACTAGATTTCATCTTGACTCAATAGCCCAGAAGGTTCCGGGTTTGATTCTTGAGCTTTCTGATGATTTAGTTGATGATGCGGGGGCTGATTGGTTGCGCTGTATTGTGGGATTTTTTCCGGGGTATACTATGCCTTTCCATGCTGCAAGTTCCATTGCTATGCGTGCATGGAAGTCTAGTGGTTTGGAGGATGTCCGCTCTACTGGGACGGGTTTCTTGATATTCAGATTTAGAACGGTAGAGGAGGTTCATGATATTTTAGAAAGAGGGCCTTGGATGTTTGGTGGGAAGCACATCATTCTGCAACAATGGAATCCTCATTTTTCTTTTGATCAGAGTAGGATTACTAGGATCCCAGTCTGGGTTCGATTGCATGGACTACCATTTCTATTATGGTCAGCTAAAGCACTCAGTGCTATTTCTAGTATGGTTGGTCGACCATTATCATGTGATAGGATGACTTATGAGCACACTCGGTTATCCTATGCCAGGATTTGTGTTGAGATAGATGCGGACCATTCTCCAGTGCAGGACTTTGAGATCCGGTGTAAACTATCATCTGAACCTATCAAGATAAGAGTGGAATATGAATGGAAACCAAAACGCTGCTCCAAGTGTTGTTTATTTGGCCATACCTGTCCTGTGCCTGTCGTGCATTCTTCTTCTAGAGAGGCCGAGGCACCAGATACTACTACAGCCCTTGTCTTGCGAGACAATGGGAAGACGGATGACCCTTCGATTGCAGCAGCAGTCCATATTGAGACTGGTCAAGATCCGGCTATTACTGCAGACGTAACTCCAGTTCTGTAAGACAAAAGTAAACTTACTACCACTGGCTCGGGTTCTGAGTCTGCTTCTGATTTTGATTCACTATCTCCTATTGAGGATCACCAGGATCAGATTTTGAAGGGCTTTTCTATCCCTATAGTTGATTCTGATCCTTCAGGAATTACTCATTCAGAAAAGTTTGTTGCTCCGGATCCTCCTGCTTCCACTAAGACGGCTTCAGACAGTCGACCACCTATTGGTAAGGCTAAAAAAGGTCATAATAAGAAGGGTGGCAATGGGGGTAAAGGGGGCATGCATCCCCGATGATTTCTTTATTGAGTTCTGAGATTTTTCCAGCTTCCTATGATAGGAAGTTGGAATATTAGAGGCCTTAATGGCTTCTCTACGCAGCGGGCAGTTAAAAACTGGATTTCTAAGTATTCTTTGGGTTTGATTGGTCTCTTGGAGACTAAGGTTAATCAGCAACGCCTTGCTTCAGTTGTTTCGGATATTTGTCCTTCTTGGAAGTTCTTATCCAATGCCACTGAGTTAATTGCTTGTAGAGTTTTGGTGTGTTGGGATCCTACTTTGTACAGTTTGAGTGGTCTACAGCTTTCTCCACAGTGGATCGTTTGTCGAGCTACCAGATTATTAGATGGGGTTTCTTTTGGTCTGATTTTTGTTTATGGTTCTAATGATTTGGGTGTTCGTCGACAGTTGTGGGACTTTATCAGAGCTCAGTCCATGGTTTTTGGTGACTTACCTTGGTTGGCATTGGGTGATTTCAATGCGATTTTACGCTCTTCGGATAGAGTTGGTGGGGATCAAGCTTGGCGCGGTTACATGGATGATTTTGGACAGTGTGTTCATGAGCAGCGTTGATCAGGGTACCATCTTTTGGGCTTCGGTATACTTGGCATAATGGGCAGCAGGGAGACGGTACTATTCTTAGAACTCTTGATTGGAGTTTTGGTAGTGCTTTATGGTTCTTGACTTGGCCAAACACAACTTCTGAAGTTCTTCCACGAGATGCTTCTGATCACAGTGCTTTGGTCATCAGGTTTGGAGATCAACGTAGGCAGACCTCCAGTCACTTTAAATTTTTGAACTTTTGGGCTGACCGAGAGGATTTCTTGGAGATTGTTCAGAGAGTATGGTCTATGCCTATAGATGGGGATCCTATGTTTCGAGTCACACAGAAATTGGGTTTGTTGAAACGTGAGTTTAAGACTTTGCATGCCAAGGCTTCTAGTCACATCTCTGGTAGAGTCATTGAGGCTAGGGCTCAGTGGGCCGCAGCTCAGGCTGCTCTGGATGAGAGCCCTTATTCCCCAGATTATATTTTGGCTGAGAGGGATTTTGCTAAGCACTATTCTCAGTTGTGCAGGGATAAGGAGGCTTTCTTTCGGTAGCGGTCAAGGATCCGATGGCTCTCTTTGGGGGATCAGAATACCAAGTTCTTTCACAAATCTCTGATCCATAGACAGGTCAGGAATCGGATTCATCAGCTTGAGGATGAGGATGGCACTATCGTTACAGATCGAGGTGACTTAGGTCATCTGGCTGTAAGTGATGCATTCAAAACTAGCAAGTATACTAATCGCACAAGTAATAAAGTGATGAGTAAGATATCATTCCCATGAGGATTGATTCTAATTGAATTTGTTATTTCCAGCAACAATTAACTAAATGGGGGGTTTTGTTGGTTGATTAACTAGATGAAAAACTGAATAGACCAGGTAATTAAATGAATAACACAATGCAAACTTATTGAAATGGGAACTTAATCATGATAGAAATCTGGTTAAGGGATTATTCTCTACCACAAGATATGGAGTTGCGAATTAATCACAGAATTGTCATCCAATTACACCATTGAAATTATCAACCGTAGATAACAACAAGCTCTGTTATCCCAATCTTTCCTTACTTTGTTGTTAAATAAAACAGGCTCTTTAGTTAATCTCTATCCATTAAACAACCTAGAACAAGCTCTCTAAATTTAATTCAATGGATGCATTATGAAAAGAAAGACAGGTTGATCTAAGCAATAAACACACAAGCGCGGATTATTTAACTTAGGTTATATTCTCCAATTGCAATCTCTGATCACAATTTTGCTACTAATGATTAGAAATTCAAGACAATTACGGATCAAGATTTTCTA
>SNVD02005195.1:0-21808 GCA_013180625.2 Boswellia sacra
ACCTACATAGGATATAAATCACACAAGTTTCCCAGATCCCAAGCTTGCAGGGTCCAAGTCATTAAACTCAACAATTCTATACCCCGTCTCCTTCTCTTATACTTAAAAGTGCATGCTCATGTTCCACCAAAGCCTTCATTTCGACTTCAAAGTCTGTTTTGTCTTATTTTTGGTAAAAGAGAACCTTAAGAATGTACATATCAACTTAAATCTAATTTGCAATAAGAAAATTTAATTTAATTATAATTAGTTTAGTGGTAATTTGTTCATCACTGATACAAAAAAGAACATCATGAACCAATACACAAAGAAAAAAAGAATAATGACAAAAGCAGCAGAAAAGAAAAGGACACTCACGTTCAGAGTAAGGTGTGATGCAAGCTTCCATTGGCACAACCCATATTGCATCTGGATCATCATCGGAACGGCAGAGAGGGGGAAGAGTACCAGGTGCTCTTTGCAAATAGCAGTCATTTGTAAGAGGTTTTTGCCAAACAACAGTTTGATTCCTCTTTGCAGCTATTCTCCAACACATGCGTTCCACAAGGGCACTCATCTCTCTCCATATTCTGAGATCCTCTTCATCCTGTGCATAAGCTTCAGGTGATGAGTAGGCAAAATAGCCTCCTGGTCTGAGTAACCTATCTAGCTCAAGAAGAAGAATCCCATCCCTTTGAAGCCAATCAATTCTACAACGGGAACAGTGAGCAAGTTCAAAAGATCTGCTTGGATAAGGAAGCCTCTTAGTTCCTAGAACACCAAGATATGCAGGAATCCCTCTCTCCAGAGCAAACTGGATTTGGTTTTGATGCACATCATTTGGCGCTAACGACATTGCTATTACATCAGATGAAAGAAGATATCCTCCAAAACTTGCAACACCACATCCAACATCAAGAACTGTTCGTAAATTTCCTCCGTTGTTTATCTTGTTGTTTGAAAAGTTCAGCATCTGCAAATTGAAACCAAATATGTTTATTGCATCATCCATGCAGTAAAAATTTTCTAAGAACAACTGTATCAGAGAAATACAAATGCCATATCAGTTAAAAACATAATCTATAAAAGAAAGCACACAACACAAATGAGAAGCACAGGCCCATAAGGAGAGAAACCAATCTTTAAAGGTAATACCCAAGTGATGCAATAGCTGATGCGGCACCGAAATTTCAATTGCCACCTCATTTTCTTCTCAATTATTCCAACAAAAAACTCATTCATACGTACGGATAAAACATAAATTTAATATTAACCAAATAAGTGGAAAAACTAAATGATATGCAGTACCATGCCAGTTACAAAATCAACTTTGGATATAAAACATAGTCCCCACTTTGTAAGAGTAATATTATTGTTTAAAAAAGGAACTCAAGAGCAAGAAATAATGTTTCTGTTCTTTTCTTTTTGGAATCCATAAAAAAATCCCAAAATGCTTACATTTGCAATTGAAGCAATATACTTATCAGCTCCATAATGGAAATGAGTGCCTCCCCCAGGGAAATGTATCTTTTCACCTTTAACAACCATCCAATTCTGGTCAGACTTCTCATGTGCAAGGTGAGTATGAGGTATGTTTGCTTTCCATACTTCATCTCTGCTTTTGGGCCACTTAATTGGGACCTGCAATATCACAGGAAAAACAAACAGTTGATACTAGATAACACAAAACTCATTCTTTATTTGTCAGAACAGAAATTAAGAATAGGTGGTAAATCTTAGTCAATGGTAAGAAAACCATAAAAATAATTACAACAGTAAAATTTTCGTGCAATTCTGATAAACAGCTTCAACAAGTTTTCACCTTGTATCCACGTGGAGGAGGAACCAAGCAATTGTATCTCCTCTCAGGAGGAGGGCAATGACGTTCATAGTGCTCCATCAATGACAAGTCCAGCTTCAATCTCATTTGGTATATAAGATTCCTGTCTAGGCAGGGAATTATTTCCGAATGCCGATCATCACAAACCTTCAAAATCAATAACAAAATCATCACTAAAAAAATCAAATATAATTAAGGAGAATCTTACAATTTGCAAGAAAAACACAGTTGAGGTTGAGGGAGAGAGAAGGAAACAGTAACCAGAGGTGCTAATGAGCTTAGCAGCATTAACTTACAGGAAAACTCTTAGGTGCAGCATCATCCTCTCCATCTTCACGGACAAATTTTACTTCATCTTGCTTGCCATCAGTATCATCATCCCCACCCAAGTATGATGACCCTAGTTTCCTTAAAGACTTCCCATATTCTAAAGCCGATGAACCGTGTTCCAAAGAGCCAAATATGGATCCATAATATGCATATAGAAAACCAAGAAAGATTGCTAAAACACACAAAGAGGTAATCAATCGCTTCTTTTGGCTTCCATCAGATCTTCCCCTCATCTTTAATTTAGATTTGAAATCCTCAAGCAATATCTTGAAATTTTTTGTCAGAGAAAAGAGATCATCAGAATGATGATCTCTTCATACAAAATTATCAAGGGCCAAATTCACTATCCAAGTAGGCACTTTACCACCCGAAGCCTTCAATATCAGGAAAAACGATGATGCAAATCCTTAAAGATTTTCCAGATAAGACCACCGGAGACAGATTTATCAACCTGTAAAATGCCAGCCAAAAAACCGTCAATTTATTTTGCAGAGTTTATTACAGTTACACCAAATTTAGATGATGTGGTGCCGTTTGTAGAACAAGCAGTCCAGATAAACGAAGCTTTAACTACTTTACAACCACCAGATCTTCACCCATGATGGAGAAACAAAACCTTAGGGATAGAAATCAATTTGAATATTCAAGTTTAGGACATCACATAATAGTTAATTGGAATTAACAATACAATAAATCATGCAACAGCAGGCAGCAATCAATAATAAACAAGGAAAGTTTAAACAAACAATAGGTACATACATTAATGGGTTGGATCCTACTAACCAAGCGTAAACATTAACATTCTTACCCAGCTTATTCCAAATCTGAACAATTCAAACAAGGAGTTCAAATACCATTGATCTTTTTTAAGAAGAAAATTAAAAGAACGCCCATGGTTTTGGAAACAAGCATCCAAAGTTCACCAGTGAGATGAAACATAATTCTAGTGAAGCAACAATAACAAATTCAACAGCAAGATGCAAGCTTAAATCACAAGAATCGAATCCAAGTTCCTATAAAAGCAAAAGACTTAAAAGTTAAGTTCACATTACAAATATTAAAAGGAAAAGACGGAAAAGAAATGATAAACGATATAAACAACCTGCAATAGATCAGCTAATTAACAGCAAAGCAATGAAAAGGATTTATTCAAGAAGTTGATAAGAAAAATGAAACTTAAAAATAGACATTTAGCTTTACAACTAATACTAACTGATCTCCAATTTCTGTGAGTTAGACATAAAGAAAATCAGAAAATGACAGCTCTGGACCTCACTCAATGAACTCAAATCTCACAGATCTGAAACCATAAAAAACTCAAAATAGCAACTTCTTCTACCATCAAGAAACCAATCAAGAACACATCAAGTTCACAAATTTAAGTTAAAAAAAAAAGAATATAAACAATAACTAAACCACTGAGTTGAAAAACTCAAGAACTAGACCCAGCAACCAAGCATCAGAACCAACAAAGACCAAAAACCCCAGAAAGGGAACTCAATTAGATCCCAGTAAAGATTCAAACTTTAAAACAAAACAAGGATAGAAGGGCAAAAGCTTACTGGGTTCCAATCAAATAACGAAATGGGTGAGGGAGATCTAAGTAAAGCCAGATGCTGCGTTGTTTAAAACACAACACAGCAAGGAGGGAGAATGGGAGGGAGGCCGTAGATCTCAAGACTCAGAGTTGGCTACAACAATTTTCTAATAACGGGGCATAGAATAGAATAGAGAAAGGAGATACTTGACCAAGGTAAGCGTGTGTGTGAGAGTGTGTATAAACAGTGTAAATATTGCTGGCTTTGCTTAGCTAGCTAAGATCCATCTTTCTACCCATCATCGTCGTCGTCGTCGTCATCTCTACAACTTGCAACTTGTTTGATTGTCGCAGTCAAATTCAAAAAATGAGTGAAAATGGAGCCTGGGTTAATTTCGGTAAATTTCAAGACTAATCATTCTAAAATTATAAATGATAATGTTATGTTGGTCCGCGTCTATCCATCCTCATTCAATTCAACGATTGGAATAACATGTGATTATTAATTAACTCATGCTCAACCGACATCACATTAAAGTTACTTCACAGCTTATAAGAAAAATAAAAATACAAATAATTAGGGCTTCACTAGAATTTAATAGAGTCATACAAATATCATACTAGCCAATAACGGAGGCCCTAATACAAGAACTTTCTTGTTGTAGTTGCTCCTTGGTCCCATAACATTTGGACAATATAAATGGAGCTCCATCAATACTTAACTCATCAATTAGTCGCCAAACTTAGCAGAGCGACTACTGCCCATTTCACTGATCTTTTTATAACTTGTGTATTAGTTTTTGTTTTTTCTTTTTTTTGTGTACCTTTACTTTCTAGATAATTATTGCCGTATTTTTTTAAAGTTTAAAAAAGGGTTTAACACATCTTTCATGCTGGTTAGTTTTTCTTTTAATTTAATAAATTATCACTTTATCTAACAGAGAAATAGCTATTCTTTTTTCTTCTTTAAAATTTTGATCTCTCATCAAAGCCTTGCATAATTCTCTCTTTGCAATAAGGGAAAAGTATTTAAGGATCAAATCTCCCTCTTTACCAATCTTGGAGTGATATTCATTTAAATTACTTTATACGTAGAGAATAATGAAATATGATATAATATAACATAATATATGTGTATATATATATACATACATACTTACACGCACCTGACATACCACCTAATTTTGTTGATGTGGTACGTCTAACAAATCATAAATTACCATATAGTGCCAAGTCACTATCAATTTAAGTCCAACTCATCATCAATTTAAATTTCACTTTTTGTTCTTAAATTTTAGTATCTCTTAAATTATCCTAACCAACTTTCTAAAAATAATGAGTAATATCTTTCATTTCTTTTTCGATCCAATCATGTGATATTTTAAGATTTTACCTACTAAAAGATTTATATAATAATACATCAAAGATTTAATCTACCATATATAAATCTCAAAATATTACATGCTTTAGGATGAAAATTAACTTAATCAAAAGAGAATTAACATCAACATATAGATTTCATTCACCAATATAGAGATCGATACTTGCAAAATGCAATATATATATAGGGGCTAGGACGACGCAGTAAAATGGGCACCGAGCATAGGAAATAGTTGGAGAACAACTCAAGACATCAAAGATACTTGGGAGAGGTAAATTACTTAAAACGCAAATTAAGAAGAATTCACCCTCGAATGAATTATTATTAAGTGTAGCCAAGTGTATCTCTAAAATAATTAATTAAGATGGAATTGTGTTTAAATTGCAGTATGACATCACGCGCTAATAAGAATGATGAATCGGCAAATTTTGCCAGACCGGGTGGATGGAAAGGTTAAGCCAATTTAAGCAATTTATAAACCTATTAATTAATGATGCATTTTTGTTAAGCTATCTATATGAACTCATTCTAATACTTTGCTGTCAATATCTTATTTAGACGCTGATATGCTTGAAGTTGGGAATGGAGGAATGTCAATTGAAGAGTACCGCTCCCATTTCAGTGTTTTGGCTTTAGCGAAGGTAATTATTAAGGATATCATATGGTTGGATTTGATTATATAAAATGAAAGATATTATTTTTAGAAAGTTGAATGTGATAATTTAAGAGATACTAAAATTTAGGAACAAAAAGTGAAATTTAAATTGATAATGAGTTGGACTTAAATTGATAATGACTTGGCATTATATGACAATTTATGATTCGTTAGACGTATCATATTATTAAAATTAGGTGGTATACCAAATACGTATAAGTATTTCTCAGTAGTTAAATACAACTTTTTGATTATAAAAATTAAAGATAAATAAATAAAATAATAGATATTGTCAGCAACTGTTGACCATCTTTACACATAAACGGAGGGGAGCGCCCAACGCATCAAGATCTGAATTTACTACAATACGATTCAAAATACCCTTAATTAAAAGCCGCATCATTAACGCACCACACCGACACTCATCACTCATCCTTCACAATTATTCTATGCTCTCTCACAACTTACCCCTGTAATTACTCAACGCAATTGCTTGACTCTATTTATACTATTACTCATTATTATATATTTAGCATTGAATGTTATCGGTTTTATGTTCTTATTTTTGGTAACATTATTTATTGGTAATCAACAATTACGAGTCCTAGTTCGAGATGGATAAAAATTGCAAGAGGATTAGAAAATGCAAGGTTATCTCGATGGGCATTTAACGCTTGGATCTGGAGCCCAAATGGTCCACTGTCCTTTCCATATAAAATTTGGGCCCCCATTTCACTTTCCTTTTTTGGTTTTGCTGGTCAACACATCATCACCTCAAGTTTCTTCAACCTTGGCTTGAATTTGACGAACACTTTACACTTGGAAGTTTGAATGTTAAAAATTAATAATAAAGAAAAGAAGAATTTTGAATAATTATAATTCGGGAGGAGTTATTTATACCAAATAACTGTTCTAAAACCCATTGTTTTTAATAAAATTTTCTTATTTAAATGAGTATAAAGTAATTAATTATTAAGGACATAGACGATAGTTTAAGTAAAATAATAAAATCCTTACACCCATTTAACAAATTACAAAATCACCTAAACTTAAACTCTAATTGGTTTTAATAGTAATTCCTTGAGAATATAAAATATTAACATATATATCTAAATTACGAGGAAGAAAATAAGGTGAGCAATCATTTTGTAAATATGATTCATTATATTGATAAGACTCTGCTTGTAGAAGGAAAATTTTCTTAGAAAAAAGAGCGAGTTGGATATAACCACTTGGGTTGGCATTCTTAGTAAAAACCTTTGCACTATTCTTATTAGTACAAATGTTATTTTTGCAAGCCATTTTAAGTTATCAGTAGAGCAATGTCCTAAAGTTAATGAAGAGAAAGAAGCCATGAGCAAAGTGCCTTTTCAAATGCTGTAAGGTCTATGCTATGATCTATAACATGCTATAAATTAAAAATCAAATCTCAACCAATAAGTTAGTGAAACAACCAGAAGTTATCATTTAACCAACTAAATAAAGTAACCAAAATATAATCACAACTTAATGATTGATCGAAGAGTAACTCAGTAATAGTGTCCTGCTATAGTATTGATGAACATGAATTTGCTACAGTGATAATCATTAGTAAATCTGCTACAGTAGTATTGAATAGTGAATTTACGACAGTATATATGGATAGTGATTTTGCAATATTGAATCCGCTATAGCTGTGATGAATATCCTCCGATGATGAACAGTGGTAATGATGAACAATAGCCCCAATAAAATAGTACTTCGATGAACAGTACCTCGATGAACAATAACACTGGACAATATGCCAATGACCAGTAACCCAAGCAATGCCAAAGCATGCAATATTGCACTGACCTAAAGACCAAATTCTGCCTCTCGAGATACTTGTTTTGGTGTTAACAATAGTTTGACCTCTAGGCTTTAATAGCAATGAATTCTCGATCAAGGTGCACTCCTTTTCAGAAAATATAGAACAATCAATCAAACAAATTTTCTCTGGTGTTTGAAGGTAGAAGAAAGTTGAATGAATGATGAGGGAAATCACAAATGGAGGCATGGCCAAGTTTTTTATACTATAAAAAAGTTATATTTGCCCCCTCATCCTCAACCTCAAAAAGGGCTATAATAATGCGTGATTAAGTTTGACCACTTAATTCGCATGAACGTGCAAAAATGGTTTAATTACTCCAATTTCTCTTGTTATAATTATTAAAATTAAAGAGGCCTTATTGCAATTGATAGCATTAGGCCCACTTCTAATATATGAGATAGGCCTAAGTTAAAATTAACATTAGGCCCCTATTTATTAATAGCCCAATTTCTGTTTTTATTGAAATAATTATATACCAATCCCCCATCTAATTCAAAAATTACACAACTAATAACCAAATAAATATTTAGAATTTAGTGAATATGTACTAGTGTCACTTAGGCTATGAACTAGCCACTAGATGCCTCATCATGTCTTAGAGGAATTTGGTGAAATTTAAATTTTTATGAACCAATATTCTTATATCTAAGTCAGAGGATTAGCTATCCACACTAAATTCTCTCACTTTTTTGTTATGTGGTTTAGCACTTTAATGATCATGTGCCGACCTATTCGTGAATGCTCTAGAGATTCATGTCTTAGCTCTTATAGGAATCGACCCAATTCAACACTCATCTAGGTGAACTTCCAGTCAAGTGTGTATTGTAGTTTAACACACTGCCAATCATTAACTGGGTTATAGAGTTCTTAAAACTCCATCTCTTTCACTGCAGTTAGTACTATCACATGTTCGGGATGACTTCATGCTTTAAACAAGTATAAGTTTGATAGTACTATCGAGACAACATGTGACTTGTTCTTACCCTTATGAATCTACTTCATGCGATCTTCAATCACATAGGTAAGGTTACCATCACTTTTGTCCTATGTTCTACGTATAAATTCAATCCCCCTCGACATTTGAACCACTAACCTCCTATTTAGTGGCATTGCCAGAGGATTAGCCAAATTTGACCCTCACCTTACAAAATCTAGGCTTACTACCCTAGATTCTAATAGTTGCTTAATAATTCTATGTCTCATACGAATGTGTTTACTTTTCTTATTATAAATTTTATTCTTAGCTTTTACTATGGCAGCTTGATAATCATAATGAATAGAAATGGAGTAAGGAGGGTGAGAAATAATGGGGAGATCTGCTAAGAGGTCTCTTAACCAATCAGCCTCATAACATGCCTTCTCTAAGGTGGTTGATCGGGCTATACAATTTTGCTTAGTTGACTTCCAAGAAACTGCCCCTTTAACAAAGGTAAATATATAGCCACTAGTGGATTTCACTTCATTTGTTTCAATGATCCAATTTCCATTACTGTAACCCTCTAACACTAGTAGAGTTCTACTATATTTAGATCCATAATTAATAGTGTCTTTTCGATATTTTGCAACTCTTTCTAAGGCATTCCAATGATCGTTATTAGTATTTTGAGCATATATACTCAATCTGCCTATAGAGTATGCAATGTTAGGCCTTGCATAATTCATTCAATACATAAAGTTATGAATGATTTGGGCATACTCAGATCGATTAAGATTGTTTAGTAACTATTTCTTTGGATGGGTATTTGCATCATAAGGAGTAGCCACTGGCTTGCAATCAATCGGGCTATACAATTTTGCTTAGTTGACTTCCAAGAAACTGCCCCTCTAACAAAGGTAAATATATAGCCACTAGTGGATTTCACTTCATTTGTTTCAATGATCCAATTTCCATTACTATAACCCTCTAACACTAGTAGAGTTCTACTATATTTAGATCCATAATTAATAGTGTCTTTTAGATATTTTGCAACTCTTTCTAAGGCATTCCAATGATCGTTATTAGTATTTTGAGCATATATACTCAATCTGCCTATAGAGCATGCAATGTTAGGCCTTGTATAATTCATTCAATACATAAAGTTACGAATGATTTGGGCATACTCAGATCGATTAAGATTGTATAGTAACTTTTTCTTTGGATGGGTATTTGCATCATAAGGAGTAGCCACTGGCTTGCAATCAAATAACCCAAACTTCTTCAAAAAAACTTTTTAGCATAGTGTTTTTGAGATAACATGAGGCCATCATCAAATTTAATAATTTGAATACCGAGAATAAAAATTGCTTCTACCATATCTTTCATATCAAAATTTGAAGTGAGGAACATTTTGGTCTCATTTATCAAGTCCATGCTTTTACAAAAAATAAGCATGTCATCAACATAAAGGCAAACATTCATATAAGTGTTATTATCAATGTATTTAAAATATACACATTAATTAAACATTACAAGAATTTCTTAAATATTTGTCACTTTACATATTTTTTATTTGGCGATTTTTTAGATAAGTGAGAAATATAATCTAGTCTGGAAAGTCAACCTTACTTTTTAATATTATTTATCACTTTCAATAATTCCATTTATCACTTTTAAAATAAGTGACATGTATGTACATTAGAAAAAAAGCCTTTATATTTTCCCTATTTCATTTTTAATTCCCTCCCATTTGTTCACCGTTGTTTACTCCTTCTTTTGCCCTAGCCACCATCATCTACTTCCTTGCCCACTCATCATCTACTCACATCAATTTCTTCTCAAATCCCTCCTATGATTCCATGTTTCTTCTCAAATCAGTTTCATTGTAGCTCAAATCGCCAACTCCCATGAGGCATTGACTCCAGCAGCCCCGCAACTCGCCGACTCCAGCAGCCCCGCCTCGCGCTGACAGTAACAGCCTCGTGACTCGTCTACTCCAGCATCGCGTAGCGCAGACTCTAGCCTCGCCGACTCCAGTAGCCCCGCGCCTCCAGCAGCCCCACCTCATGCCGATAGTAGCAGCCCCACGCCCCGCGACAGGACAATAGTAAATTCTCATGTCTAAGACTTAGATGCACACTTGATCTAACTTGTGTTAAATGATAAAATCTTGGAGCCTTTTAGTGATTTTCATTTGAGAAACAATAGGGTTTTGTTGATTTTTTGTTGTTGTTTTAAGGTTTTGTATGTTTTGAGTTGTGATATTAAAGTGTTCAAATGGAGGGTCTAGGGTTTGAGCACAGCTCTTAACTTGGTCGTGTTATGGATATTAGGTACTCAGAGACGGCGTAGGACAGCTTGGAGAGAAGCATCTCACACTATATTTGTGTTGCAAATGTTGAATTGGGGCATTTTGTGCTAGCTGAATAGAAACAGTAGCTAGTAAGTTGTCTAGTCTTGATTTGGTGATTCAGGAAAGGCTGTATATTACTAGCTGAAAGATAGGAGATTGGTTGAATATTTGTTATAGATTACTTTAGCAGCTTAATTTATTTGAATTATTTTGGGAAAAATAATCTCTTTACTAGCTGCTATTTGGAGGTCGAAAGTTTGAATCCCTAAATTAAGTGCATTTATGAAGTCCCTAAATTGACAGCATTTGCTCTCAATGCATGAATCAGATAGAAAGATTTTGCAAGAGGTGATTTTGTTTGTAAGATAGAGTATCTAGTTGGTGTAATGAAAACTACAGTCTAGGAAACTTAAAAGTTTTACTCGAGACAATCTACAGTTTTCCTTATCTTTATCATTGTTTTCTTCATTTCCCATACTCATTTTGTAAGTCTATGATGACATTCAAATCAAATATTAATAGAATTATGGTTGCTGTCCCAATCCTCTCTGGATAATTTCTTTTATCCAGAAATTTTGATCCAACATAAGTGTAGAATTGTTACAGCTAATTAGTTTTGACATAAATTTTGACAATTGTCCAATTGAGTATGCACAACATATTTATAAGTTGTTCTTCTGAAGGGGAGTAGAAAGTGATAGCTGTCTGAATATTGGAAATATCTTCGTTTGGAAATGAAGTACCAAGAAAAAGGTTTATGGAAGAAATGATTCTCGGGAGCATGCCAGTCCTAGGGTTTCAAGAGCTCAAAAGAAGGCATCTGAAAATGTACAAGTTACAGAAAAGAAAGTTGCAGAGATAATAACATCCTTAGCTAGAAAGCAAAAGTCTGGTATGCTGCTTACTTCTTTCTACTGGTTTATTTTATGTTTCATTATAAGTTCCTTTCACATGCCAATTCATTTTCTATGGAAGAAACACTTTATTTGTGATAGAACTTATTTTGCATGCTCAACTATTTGTTAGCCCTAAGGCTACATGATAATTTTGATGATAACAATACACATTGATTAATTGAGATTTACTAACATGTTTATTTATGTGCAAGAGTAAGATCATTGAAATAATTTTAAAATCAAGAAGAGGCTTATTAAAATGAAGTGTTGAAGCTAAGGAGAAGACTACATGTTAAAGGCACCAAAGTTTAAGTACAAGGTTTGATTCAAGGAATGTGACACATGAGCAATGTTTAATCAATTGGTCATATATTTCTCTACAAATGCCCAAATTACATGATTCTTGATCCTTTGGAAAGCTTACTCAATTTATAACATTTCATATGTTTTAAAGAAATTCAAATTTTAAGTGTAAGATCGTCCAAATCATCATGCAAGTTGAAAGAAAAATGGAAGCAGCTGACATGAGCACCGAATACTCTTTTGGACATATCTTGAGCTAGAAAAATCAAAATGACTTGATTCTTATGGCATTAGAAAGATGACTTAATGGGGCACATTTCATATTTTTTGAAGAAATTCAAATTTCAAATGGAAGGCCGACATAATTGACATGCAATTCGGTGGACTGACACAGAGAAGAAAAATCAACTCACATGAGCACCGAATGGTGTTTTGGCCATATCTTAAGATAGAGATATCCAAATTCTTTGAATCTTAATGTTTTGGAAAGCTTATTCAAATATGAAGATCTTTTATGTTTTGAAGAAATTCAAATTTCAAACGGAAGACTGACAGAATTATCATTCAAGTCGGTGGACTGACACATGGAGGAAAAATCAAGTCACATGAGCACCGAATGGTGTTTTGGCCATATCTTGAGCTACAGATATCCAAATGACTTGATTCTTGATGCGTTGGAAAGCTTATTCAAATTTGCAGATCTTTTATGTTTTGCAGATTTTCAAATTTCAAACGAACATTGACAAAAATGGCAGACAAATTACGGTTTTTATGGTGGGCAGAAAATTTGGAGTTGGTGTCTTCACTTGATTAAGTTCATCTCATTTGCCTATAAAAGGAGCCATTCTCCCATGCATTCAACAAGTGCAAGAGAAGCATCTATCAAGCAAAAAACTAAGAGAAATATCAAGTCTAGAGAGCTTTTATATTCTTTATCTACTCTTTGAAGAGAGTTGTACTTTTGTTGTAAAAACTTTTCTTTGTTCTTATATTGTGTGAGAGTGAGATCTTCTTGTAAAGGATAAAAGATATCCTTGAGAGAACTCTTTCCTTGGTGAGGTTGTTCATCAAGAAGAACTCTTGGTGTGGTGTTATCAAGAGTTGAAGAAAAAAGTCTTGGTGAAGTTGTTCATCAAGCAAGTTGTAAAGTATTCTACAACTTAGTGGAAAGGCCTAGCTTGTGGAGGAGCTAGGAGCCCGTGGACGTAGGCAAGGTTTGCCGAACCACGTAAATTGAGTTTGCACTCTCTCTATCCTATACTCTTTACATTTACTTGCAATGAGATTATTTATTATTGCTATTCTCTTGATTGCATCTTAGATAACTTCTATTTTCATCTTCTTCACCTTTATTCTCAAAAGAAAAAGTGAAATAATTTTTATCTTTCAAGAAAAGTTTATAAATTCGTTTTGATAAATAAACCCAATTCACCCCCCCTCTTGGGTTGTCATACCTGGGTCAACAAGTGGTATCAGAGCAAGGTTGCTCAATTTTTTAAATCTTAATCGATTTTTGAGCTATGGCAACTTTTAATTCAACTTCATATGTTGAGGGACTTTCTATCTCTAGACCTCCATTTTTTAATGGAAGTGATTACTCTTATTGGAAAACTAGAATGAGTATTTTCTTGAAATCTTTTGATTATGATTTGTGGTCTATTGTTTTGGAAGGACCTTTTGTTCCTACCAAAATTGAAAATGGGGAATGCATGCTTAAAGAACCTAAAGAGTTAGTGAAGATGATAAAAAGAAATTGAGTTTGAATGCTAAAGCTATGAATGTGTTGTATTGTGCTCTAGATAGAAATGAGTTTAATAGAATATCTACTTGTTCTACGGCACAAGAAATATACACACACTTGAAGTAACTCATGAAGGAACTAGTCAAGTTAAAGAATCCAAAATTAGTATGCTAGTTCATAGTTATGAGCTTTTTAAGATGAAATCGGATGAATCAATTTCTGAAATGTTTACTAGATTTACGGATATTATTAATAGTTTGAAATCTCTTGGTAAATCTTATTCTAATGTTGAAATGGTGAGAAAGATTCTTAGGTGTCTACCAAAATCTTGGGAGCCAAAGGTGACGGCAATTCAAGAAGCAAAGGACCTCACCAAACTACCATTAGAAGAACTTATGGGTTCTCTCATGACTCATGAAATCACTTTGAAGGAGAATGAAGAAGATTTCAAGAAAAGAAAAATATCGCTTTCAAATCTTCAACAAAAGAAGATGATGAGTCCGACGATGAAGGAGATGATGAAGATCTTGCATTCATCACAAGAAAGCTAAAAAAGATGATTAGAAAAACCAAGGATTCAAGAAGAGTTCTAGAAGGGAGTACAAAGGGCAAAGCTCAAAGCAAGATAAGAAAAATGATCAAGTCATTTGCTATGAGTGCAAGAAACCGTGACATGTAAAGATGGATTGTCCTTACTTCAAGAGTCAAAACAAGAAATCCAAAGCAATAAAAGCCACAAATTGGATTATAGTGAAGCTAGCTCTACCGAGAAGAGATTGCGAAGTGGCAAAACATGTGCTTCATGGCTTACGTGACGATGATTAAGTATTCCTAAACTATGCTCCTAAACTTTCATATGATGAATTACTTGAAGCATTCCAAAATTTACATGTGCAAATTGATAAGAAAAACTCGAAAATCAATGCTTTCAAAAATAAGTCAAAAATCATGTTATCTCAATTAGAAGAGTTGGTAGAAATAAATGAAGCTTTAGAAAATGAAAATGAAATTTTAAAGCAAAAAAGATTTTGAAAGTTTGGAAAGTCAAATACATTTATTAAAAACTGAAAATGACATTTTAAAACAAAAGGATTTTGATAAATTGGAGAAACAAAATGCTAATTTGAAAAAGGAAAATAATGACTTAAGAAATATTGTTGATAGTTTTACAAAAAGCACAAAAAATTTGAATTCTATTTTACAAAACCAAAGGTGTGCTTTTGATAAAAGAGGTTTAGGATATAAAACTCATAAAAATAAAAAGTATTTTAAAAATTATTTTGCTCATGCATCTTCTAGGAATAATCCTAATCATTCATGTACTTATTTTGGAAGAAAAGGACACAAAGTGCATTCTTGCTATATTAAGAGAAATCCTAATTTGAAACAAATATGGGTTCCAAAAAGTACCATAACTAACCCCAAGGACCCAAGAACTTTTGGGTACCAAAAAGTTACTCCTTGAATGTTGATTGTAGAGACAAAGGAGTGGCCAAACACAGTGGTATTAGATAGTGGATGCTCTCAATGCATATGACCGGGAGATTCCTCCAAATTTCAGATTAATCATGAAGAAGGAGGATGATGTGACCTGCGGTGATAATGCCACGCAGGTATCGACATGGTTATATGTAACCCTTCTTCACCTATTATTAAAGATGTTTTGCTTGTTAATGGTTTTGAAATAATTATTTGATAGCATATGTCATTATGTGATAAGGGATATTTTTGTTGCTTTTGAGCCTAATAATGTTGATTAGGAGTTATAACAATAAGTACATTATTGTTGGTAATAGATGTGGTATATTTATACATTGATATATGATGTTAATGATCAATGTGAAAATATTTATTGTTAGAGATGATGCTTGGTTATGGCATAGAAGGTTAGGTCATGCTAGCATGGACACAAGTTCAAAAATTTCTAAAAATGATTTAGTTGATGGTCTTCCAAAAATAAAATTTGAAAAGGATAAGATTTGTGATGCTTGTCATTTTGGAAACAAGTGAGAACTTCTTTTAAACAAAAGAAATTTATTTCAACAAATAAACCTCTACAATTACTTCATTTGGATTTATTTGGACCATCAAGAACTCAAAGTCTTGGTGGAAAGTATTATTTTTTTGTTATTGTGGATGATTATTCAAGATTCACTTGGGTGTTATTCTTGAAAACTAAAAATGAGGCCATACAAGCTTTTTCAAAATTTACAAAAAGAGTCCAAAATCAAAAAGGCATTCTATTGTATCCATTAGAAGTGATCATGGTGGTGAAGTAGACAATATTGCGTTTGAAAATCTTTGTAATGAAAATGGTTTTGAACATAATTTTTCCGCACCTAGAACTCCACAACAAAATGGTGTTGTTGAGAGGAAAAATAGGACTATCCAAGAAATGGCTAGGACCATGTTGCTTGAAATAATTTGCCAAAATATTTTTGGGCCGAAGCCGTTAATACCGCATGCTTTATAATCAATAGAGTCCATATTAGAGCTTTAATGAAGAAAACTCCTTATAAACTTTGGAAAGGAAGAAAACCCAACATTGGATTTTTTAAAGTTTTTGGATGTAAATGTTTTATTTTAAACACCAAGGATAACCTTGGAAAATTTGATGCAAAAGCCGATGTTGGAATTTTTGTTGGCTACTCCAACCATAGTAAAGCATATAGAGTTTTTAACAAAAAGACTCTTACTATTGAAGAATCTATGCATGTTGAATTTGATGAAACTAATGTTATTTCTTCAAAGAATTTAGATGATGATATTGTTGAGGTAGAAAGGCAAATCAAGGAATCAAGGCTTGATGAAAAGAGCCAAGATGAATTACAACTTCAACAAGAAAAGCTTGAGGAAGTAAATGATTCTTCCCAAGAATTACCAAAGGAATGGAGGTATGCAAAAGCTCACCCTAAATATCTCATTATTGGTGAACCATCACAAGGTATGAGAATAGATCTTCTTTTAGGAACTTTTGTAATCATTTTGCATTTGTCTCTCAATTTGAACCAAAATCTTTTAAAGAAGCCGAAAATGACGAAAGTTGGATTTTGGCTATGCAAGAAGAATTGAACCAATTTGAGAGAAATCAAGTTTGGGAATTAGTCCCTAGACCCAAAAATCATTCTATTATAGGCACTTTATGGCTTGAAACAAGCACCAAGAGCATGGTATGATAGATTGAGCAAATTTCTCATTGATAATGGTTTCGAAATGAAAAAAGTTGATACTACTCTTTTTGTTAAAACAAAAAATGATGATTTATTAATTGTTCAAATCTATGTTGATGATATTATATTTGGTGCTACTAATGTCTCTATGTGTGAGGAATTTTCTAAGTGCATGCAACAAGAATTGAAATGAGCTTAATGGGAGAATTAAATTTCTTCCTTGGACTTCAAATCAAGCAATCAATAGATGGGATCTTCATAATCAAGCTAAATACCCAAGAGATCTTCTCAAGAAGTTTGGCATGGATAATTCAAGGACATATAACACACCTATGGGTACATTAACCAAGCTTGACAAAAATGAGAAAGGAAAAGATGTTGAGGTAACAAAATATCGAGGTATGATTGGCTCTCTTTTGTATTTAACTGCTAGTAGACCCGATATTATGTTTTGTGTGTGTATGTGTGCTAGATTTCAATCTTGTCCAAAGGAATCTCACCTTAAGGCTGTAAAGAGGATATTTTGATATCTTCTTGGTACCATAAATCTAGGTCTTTGGTATCCTAAGTGTGATAATTTTGATCTAATTAGTTATTCCGATGCGGACTTTGCTGGAAGTCTCCTTGATAGAAAGAGCACTAGTGGCTCTTGCCATTTTCTAGGACATGCATTAGTCTCATGGTTTAGTAGAAAACAAAATTCTGTTGCCTTATCAACCGCGGAAGCAGAGTATATTGCAGTAGGAAGTTGTTGTGCACAATCTCTTTGGATGAAACAAATTTTAAAAGATTATGGTGTGGTATTTGATCATATTCCCATCAAATGTGACAATACAAGTGCCATCAACATTTCAAAAAAGCCAATACAACACTCTAGGACTAAGCATATAGAGATTAGACATCATTTTATTAGAGATCATGTGCAAAAAGGTAATATTTCTTTAGAATTTGTTCCCACCGAAAAACAATTAGCTGATATATTTACTAAACCCCTTAGTCAAGATAGATTTTGCATAATTAGAAGAGAATTAGGCATGGTGGATATATCTTAATTTTTCTTTGATAATTTTTGAATGGTAGCATATGTTAAGGGGGAGAATATATTTAGGAGGAGTAATTAATTTGATTACATCTTTTTGATGATAACAAAAGGGGGAGAAATGGTATGGTTGGATTGCTTGTATTTATAACAATTGCTCTTTGCTCTCTTTTTGTTTATTCTTGATTTCATTTTCATTCTTTATTTTAGATTATATTTTAAAGCAATCAATGGTTTGTCATCATCAAAAAGGGGGAGATTGTTAGCCCTAAGGCTACATGATAATCTTGATGATAACAATACACATTGATTAATTGAGATTTACTAACATGTTTATTTATGTGCAAGAGTAAGATCATTGAAATAATTGTCAAATCAAGAAAAGGCTTATTAAAATGAAGTGTTGAAGCTAAGGAGAAGACTACATGTTAAAGGCACCAAAGTTTAAGAACAAGGTTTGATTTAAGAAATGTGACACATGAGCAATGTTCAATCAATTGGTCATATATTTCTCTAAAAATGTCCAAATGATGTGATTCTTAAGCCTTTAGAAAGCTTACTCAATTTATAACATTTCATATGTTTTAAAGAAATTCAAATTTCAAGTGTAAGGTTGTCCAAATCATCATGCCATTTGAAAGACAAATGGAAGCAGCTGACATGAGCACCGAATACTCCTTTGGACATATCTTGAGCTAGAAAATCAAAATGACTTGATTCTTACGGCATTGGAAAGATAACTTAATGAAGAACATTTCATATGTTTTTAAGAAATTCAAATTTCAAATGGAAGGCTGACATAATTGACATGCAATTCGGTTGACTGACACAGAGATGAAAAATCAACTCATATGAGCACCGAATGATGTTTTTTCCATATCTTGAGATAGACATATCCAAATTCTTTGATTCTTAATGTTTTGGGAAGCTTATTCAAATATTCAGATTTTTATGTTTTGAAGAAATTCAAATTTCAAATAGAAGGCCGGCATAATACACATGCAAGTCGGTGGACTGACACATGAAAGAAAAATCAAGTCACATGAGCACCGAATGGTGTTTTGGCCATATCTTGAGCTACAAATATCCAAATGATTTGATTCTTGATGTGTTGGAAAGCTTATTCAAATGTGCAGATCTTTTATGTTTTGTAGATTTTCAAATTTCAAACGTAACATTGACAAAAATGGCAGAAAAGATTATGGTTGTTATGGTGGGCAGAAAATTTGGAGATGGTGTCTTCACTTGATTAAGTTCATCTCATTTGCCTATAAAAGGAGCCATTCTCCCATGCATTCAACAAGGGCAAGAGAAGCATTTTATCAAGCAAAAAAGCCAAGAGAAATATCAAGTTTATAGAGCTTTTATATTCTTTATCTACTCTTTGAAGAGAGTTGTACTTTTGTTGTAAAAACTTTTCTTTGTTCTTATATTGTGTGAGAGTGAGATCTTCTTGTAAAGGACAAAAGATATCCTTGAGAGAACTCTTTCCTTGGTGAGGTTGTTCATCAAGAAGAACTCTTGGTGTGGTGTTATCAAGAGTTGAAGGAAAAAAGTCTTGGTGAAGTTGTTCATCAAGCAAGTTATAAAGTATTCTACAACTTAGTGGAATGCCTAGCTTGTGGAGGAGCTAGGAGCCCGTGGACGTAGGCAAGATTTGCCGAACCACGTAAATTGAGTTTGCACTCTCTCTATCCCTATACTCTTTACATTTACTTGCAATTGAGATTATTTATTATTGCTATTCTCTTGATTGCATCTTAGACAACTTCTATTTTCATCTTCTTCACTTCTATTCTCAAAAGAAAAAGTGAAATAATTTTTATCTTTCAAGAAAAGTTTTATAAATTCGTTTTGATAAATAAAACCCAATTCACCCCCCCTCTTGGGTTGTCATACCTGGGTCAACACTGTTTTATTTAGTAACAAAACTATGTAGTTTTACCAAAGGGTCCATTTAACCATGACGTGTTCTGTGTTTTGATTGAATATCGAATTTGTATCATTTTTCATATTTCTTCCACTCTAAGCCATACAACAGTTTGCTAGATATTGTATGATTTTGTGAAGTTTGCTTGTTTTTTCACCTTTGATCTCATATTTTATGTATTTGTTAGGCTTTTTAAAGTACTTAAATGTTGGCTTTCTATTTGGGGTCTAGTGGAAAGTTCTAAGTTGGAGTGTAAAAAAGTAAGCATATGAGCCTGAAAGATTGAATACAGAGAATCATAAGAAGATAAAATAAAAGTGGCTTGTAAAAAGTTTTAAATTTGATTGGAAGCATCACTCTTCGTTGCATGTTGCTTATTTGTTTATGTTTTTGACTGAAAAAATCATAATTTTAAGATTACCTAACTTTGATGCATATTTTTGTTTTGTGCACATCTAGGCTATTTTATTTATCCTGCATTACTCTGGAGTCAAATACTTGGGCATCAAAACCTATTACTAAATTTTGAGTATGTATTTTCATTTAACTTGGTAACGTATTTAATCGATTTCTCTCTCAATGAATTTCAGTCAATATTCTTTCAAAGAAAAATAAAGAGGTTGTTGCATCAACTGAGTTGAATACCGGATATTGCTCAGTAAACAATGAGACTGCTCATGATTGCTTGGGATATGATTCATTTAATGGAGCTGCTATGGATCATAAGGTAACTCTCTAACTTGGGCAGTTCTGTCTGTTTTGGCTTCTTGGGGGCTGGGCTTCGGTGGAAGATGCTGATATTGTTGTCATCTTTTCAGTTAAATATCTATTTGGTCTAACCAAGATGGCGTCTATGTTGTCAAGGAAGAATAAATAGGAAATATTTTGAACATAAAAATAGTGAAATCATTTTATTTATTTATTTTATGCATCTGTATATTTCTCTGTGGAAACATTTCTCTCAGCTATCATTTGGCCAGTTGCAAGTAATATTAATTTTGAAATGGTCCTATTATTTTATGCACTGCTATCATAACACGTTATGTAATGCAAGTATTATGGGAGATGTCAAATGTTAGACGATGGAAAAACTATACTATTTGAACTATCAAGATTGCTTTTCATGAATTCCTAAATTTTTGCAGGGTTCTAATGAGGAAGATGCTCATTGTGTGGTGGAAACAATTTTTTCTCTTGCGTTTCACATATCTAAAATCCCAGGAGGGGCATGCGACAGTGGAGGTAGGTGATAAAGTTAGATGTTAGTATGAATTTTATGTTTCTTCACATTTTCTCTTGTTGATGCTTATCAGTAATTCTTATCTAGTTGATTTTTCCAACTTTTTTAGGAGTGGAGACCAGAAATTCCATGACGAAAGTGGGACAGAGTATTCAAGGATTGATATGCTGGATGGTCAAATTGTCAGAGAATCTTCAGAATCCACTTTTGGAGGGGAGAAGAATTACGGTGAGAATACATTGACTTCAATAGAGGTAGCATGTCTAGTCAGGTAATATAGAAGTAGATGGTAATATATAGGCTAAAATTCTGAACTCTATTAACCAAATGCTTCCCGCTTTTGTTCTAATGCAGATTCAGGAGGCAGCCTTTCCTCTGAAGTTTCAGCCATATATCTTGTAATGAAAAACTCAAACCTGGAATGTGTTGATGAGCATGGTCAAGAATCTATGTCAACTGATGCTTGTGTGGATGTGGATGACGAGTATGAAGAAGTTGATGACTTTGATCCTTATTTATTTATAAAGAACTTACCAGACTTGTCATCAGTGGTCCCCGTGCCACGTTTCAGCCTCTGCTATTACCAAAACAGACTCGGAGTTGTCCTCCAACCACACTTGTTTTGGACTTGGATGGTAAGAAAACTTGG
>SNVD02005199.1:0-22235 GCA_013180625.2 Boswellia sacra
AAAGAAAAGAAAAGAGGGGAATTCCTCATCAACCTTAAGACACTTTCAATGGAATCGATGACAAGCACTCGACCATGGCAATGGTTTAACAACTCACAAGGAAAGAAGAGCAATCTTAGTTAATAGAATCTTCTATTGGAATTACATTGAAGAATTTCTCTAGATACTAGAAAGCAATCTATTGAAGAACGCACCAAACAAGGTAAAAATTTGAATTAATTTTTTTACATCATCAAGATTTTTTTGAATTTTGTAGGAACTTGCAAAAACAAATGGAAGAATCCCCAACAAGTCCAAGAATCCAGAACTCTCTAATGAAGAATGGCGAATGTAAGAGAAGTCAAGACTGAAGAATGTCCGAACATGATCAACAAATTTTCCCCAGTGGATTGAAAGGAATCAAGAATAAAAGCTTGGGCAGGAAACCCATTAAGTACAAAATTTGAAGCAGATTAAGGAAACTTGAAGAATAATTAGAAGGAGGGCAAGAAACTCAATGAGTACAAAGACTGAAGAAGATCAAAGAAGCATGAATAATAGTTAGAAGGAAGGCATGAAACCCAATGAATACGAAGTATGAAGAAATCAAAGATGAATGAAGAATGATTAGCCAAAGGCATAAAGAATGAAAAGGTCTAAAGACTGTGAAACAGTGCATGATAGAAGCTTTCCTAATGGGCATGCATTAGAAGGAAACCCTAAGAAGTAGCTGCACTTAAGAGTGTTCTAAGCCCTTAGAATAGGCACAAGCCCAAAGAAGAGGTGTACTGAAGAGTGTTAAAAAACCAAAGAAGTAAGTGCACTTAAGAGTGTTTTAAGCCCTGAGAATAGGCACAAGGCTGATAAGTGTCTATTTATATATCATTTTCATATCAATTCGTCCATGTTTCTTTGCTATATTCCTTGGTATTTTTATCTTTTTGTGTGGTTTTGATGTTTGTAGGAGTTTTGGAGCAACTTGCACAAAAATGGAGTAAAACCCTTCATTTCCACCTCTGCTAGTCAACCATCTTCTCGGATTTAATTGTATTGATATACAATGAACCCGATGACATATCATATACCGTTGAAAAGCTCTCGAAGTCTACTTTTTGGAGAAATTTACGGTTTATGAATCCATTCAGTATACCGAAAGTTGTAATAAAAACAGTGTGAGAAGTGTAGAAATGTAATTCCACACATCACTGTAGCATGTATAATACGGGACACTGTAGCACGTTACTGTAGCAGAGTATTTAAACACATTTTAGGGTTTTATTTTCAAAACTTGAAGAGGGAAAAACGTGGGAGGAGGCTACATTTCTGGATTTCTCTCATCCCTTGGAGTTCTTGAAGGAGAAAGAAGATTTTGAAAGAGGAGGAACTACAATTCCAAGAAGATTCAGCTACAAAGAAGATTTTCAAAGAATTTGCTAAGTTCTTTCTTTCCTTTTCAATTCTGGAATTTCTCTGTATGTATTTGTTATTCTGATTGAATATGTGTAACTAAATCTGAATTGGTTGAGGGTGATTTCAAAGCCCTTGATATGGATTTTGTGAGTTGATTGTGTAAGAAATTGTTATCCAATTCTCTAATTGAATTGCTTGTATTTTCCCATATCTAATGCTTATGATTGCTTACTGATTGTATTTGGAATGGCCAACTGAATATAAATCTGTTGTTGTCTATTGCTAGATTAGAAATCTTGATCCGTAATTGTCATGAATTTCCAATCATTAGTAGCAAAATTGTGATCAGAGATTGCAATTGGAAAATACAACCTAGGTTAAATAATCTGAACTTGTGTGATTATTGCTTAGACCAACCTATCTTTCTCATTGTAATGCTTCCATTGAATTAAACTTAGAGAGCTTGTTCTAGGTTGTTTAATGGATAGAGATTAAATAAAGAGCTTGTTTTATTTTAACAACAAAGTAAGGAAAGATTGGGGTAACAGAGCTTGTTGTTATCTACGGTTGATAACTTCAATGCTGTAATTGGATTACAATTCTATGTTAATTCACAAATTCATATCTTTTGGCAGAGAATGAACTCTTAACCAAGTGTCTCCCATTGATTTTTCATTCAAATTTACTTTCTGTTTTGTTATTCTTTACTTGCATTCTTATTTCATTTAGTAAAGCATTCAACAAAAATACCCCCTGTTTAGTTTATTGTTGCTGGAAATAACAAATTCAATTAGAATCAATCCTCGTGGGAACGATATCTACTTATCACTTTATTACTTGTGCGACTAGTATACTTGCTAGTTTCGAACGCATCAAGTTTTTGGCTCCGTTGCCGGGGATTGATTTTCTAATCAATTTGTTATTCTGTTTTTACTACTGATTCTTGATTGTTATTTCCTGATTGTTTGTGTTTAGGCTTTTATGTCCGAGGGAGAAGCGGATCAACGACTAAAGAGAATTAAGGAGTTTCTCCAATCCTCGAATTTAAGGCTAAATCGGTCAATTTCAACTCCACCTCCAGAATTTGACCTTGCACGACACACTTCCCTCCCATCTTCTTGCAGTTCAATCAAATTTGAATCGGAAGCAATGGCGATGGAAAACGATCAGACTCTTAAGGAGTTAGCGGCTCCAATTATTGATCAACAACCGCTATGCATAAGCACCAATTTTGAGATAGATTTTGAACTTAAATCTGGAATGATTCATCTCTTGCCTACATTTCGTGGTTTTGCAGGAGAGGATCCGAACAAACACCTCAAAGAATTTCATGTGGTATGCTCCAGTATGAAGCCAACCGGCATTTCTGAAGAGCAAATTAAATTGAGAGCTTTCCCATTCTCATTAGCAGAATCGGCAAAAGATTGGTTATACTACCTACCACCAGGTACCATTACCACTTGGAATGAGATGAGTAAACTCTTTTTGGAGAAATACTTTCCAGCCTCGAAAGTTACAAATATTAGAAAAGATATTAGTGGCATTCGACAACACAATGGAGAATCACTTCATGAATATTGGGAGAG
The DNA here is from genome assembly GCA_013180625.2 of Boswellia sacra. Classification (NCBI taxonomy): domain Eukaryota; kingdom Viridiplantae; phylum Streptophyta; class Magnoliopsida; order Sapindales; family Burseraceae; genus Boswellia; species Boswellia sacra. Next base: position 2,976 of record SNVD02005199.1, read on the forward strand.
ATTTTAGAGGTTATGTGCTAGCTGTCCAAACCACCAAATTAGTGATGGACTCCTAATTCAATCTTTCTATGAGGGTCTCCTACCCATGGAAAGGAGTATCATTGATGCTGCTAGTGGTGGAGCACTAGTTAATAAAACACCGAACGTGGCAAGACGTTTGATTAGTGACATGGCAGCGAACTCCCAACAATTCAGCAGTCAATTTGAGCCACAACTACCAAAAGAGTAAATGAGGTAAGTACTTCAAACATTGAACAACAACTTTGTGAACTTACCTCTCTTGTAAAAAAACTGGCTGTAGGACATATGCAGCAATCTTATGCATGTGGGGTATGTTCTGCCATGGACCATCCAACCGACTTGTGTCCAACTTTGCAAGAAGGAGATACAGAACAAGCCAATGCGATGGGTGGATTTCCAGGACAACCAAGGCAAAGGTATGACCCTTTCTCCAATACTTACAATGCTGGATGGAGAGATCACCCTAATTTAAGATATGTGAATCATCAACCAATTGCCCCAAATGCCATACCAAATCGACCACCAGGTTTCAATCAACCAAGGGTGCAGCAACCATTTCAAGCACAACCACCACCAACACCACAACCAGCACCGTAACCAGCTCCACAAAATTCAGGTACGTCTCTCGAGGATATTGTTAGGGCACTTGTCACTAACACAATGCAATTTCAGCAGGAAACTCGGGCAAGTATCCAAAACCTGGAAAATCAAATGGGACAATTGGCCACTAACATGAGCAAATTTGAGAGTCAAAGCTCAGGAAAATTACCTTCTCAGCCGGTGATCAATCCAAGAGAGAATGCTAGTGCTGTAAATTTGAGAAGTGGGAAGCAATTAGAGATTCCACCAAAGAAATCACAAACTGATGAAAGGGATGACACCACTCCCACCATGAATAAAACTCATCTTCTAAGGTAAATCCTAAAACCCATATTCCTTCATATGGTACCTCCTCCACTTTTCCTAGCAGTTTGCAAAATCAGGAGGAGGAACAAGAACAAACATCCTGGAAACTTTTTCGCAAGACGGGTAAACATACCACTTTCTGGATGCTATCAAGCAAGTGCCTCGTTATGCAAAATTTCTCAAAGAGTTATGCACCAACAAGAGGAAGTTGAAAGGAAATGATAAGGTAAGTGTGGGGGAAAATGTTTCAGCTGTATTGCAAAGAAAAATTCCTCCGAAATGCAAAGATCCAGGTACGTTCACCATTCCATGCACTATTGGTAATACCAAGTTTGAAAGAGCTATGTTAGATTTAGGAGCATCTAATAATGTCATGCCATATTCTATTTATGCTTCTTTGAATCTTGGACCCCTTGCGAAAACTGGTATTGTAATTCAACTTGCTGATCGTTCTAATGCATATCCCAAAGGAGTTGTGGAAGATGTGCTTGTGCATGTAAATCAATTGGTTTTTCCAGCAGACTTCTATGTTCTGGAAATGGAGGATAAGACATCTCCCAATCCAACACCGATTCTTTTGGGGAGGCCATTCTTGAAAACTGCCCGAACGAAGATTGATGTTCATGATGGCACTCTCACCATGGAGTTTGATGGCGAGGTGATTCGTTTCAATATTTTTGAGGCAATGAGGTACCCTAGTACTTGCATTCTGTTTTTGCAGTTGATGTTATTGATTCTTTGGCACAACAACTTTTTGAGTTAACTCGCAAGGATGCATTGGAAGTAGCCATTAGTGAGCACATTGGGGCAGAAAATTCCAGAGAATCGAGGAAGTTGATACAAGTGTCTAAAGAAGTGGAGGAAGCTGTGGCAAGCTTGGATGAGACTATAGCTATCACCACAAACAGGTATGATGTTTCGTACATTGAATTGCCTTTATCTAATGAGAAACTTCTACCTTCCGTGATGAAAGCACCTGCCTTGGAGCTTAAGCCTCTTCCAGATCATTTGAAGCATGTATTCCTAGGTGAGAAAGATACTTTGCCAGTCATAATAGCAAAGGGTCTTGCACCATTACAAGAAGAGAAACTCATCCGAGTGCTCCGAATCACAAAACGGCCATTGGGTGGACAGTCGCTGACATCAAAGGTATTAGTCCAGCCATATGCATGCACCGCATCTTGTTAGAAGAGGGATCCAAGCCCACTAAAGAAGCACAGCGGAGGTTGAATCCTCCCATGATGGAAGTTGTCAAGAAAGAAATCCTGAAATTGTTAGATGTGGGTGTGATTTATCCAATTTCGGACAGCAAGTGGGTGAGTCCAGTCCAAGTTGTTCCGAAGAAATCTGTGTTACGGTGGTTAAGAATGACAATAATGAGCTAGTTCCCACTCGTATCCAAACCGGGTGGCGAGTTTGTATTGATTATCGAAAGCTCAATTCTGCAACTCGCAAGGATCACTTTCCTTTGCCATTCATTGATCAAATGCTGAGAGATTAGCAGGTCATTCTCATTATTGTTTTCTTGATGGCTATTCAGGATATAATCAGATTGTCATTGCCCCTGAGGATCAAGAGAAAACTACATTCACATGCCCATTCGGTACATTTGCCTATCGACGCATGCCATTCGGTCTTTGCAATGCCCCTGCCACTTTCCAAAGGTGTATGGTAAGTATTTTCTCTGATTATTTTGAGAACATTATTGAGGTATTTATGGATGACTTTAGTGTTTTTGGTGATTCTTTTGATAAATGCCTTGACAACCTTACCGTTATACTTCAAAGATGTATAGAAACTAACCTTGTTCTGAATTGGGAGAAATGTCATTTTATGATAGATCAAGGTATAGTTTTGGGACATGTTATTTCTGCTAAGGGTATAGAGGTGGATAAAACCAAGATAGATCTTATATGTTCCTTACCACCTCCTACAAGTGTGTGGGATATTCGTTCGTTTCTTGGTCATGCAGGTTTTTATCGTAGATTCATCAAAGATTTCTCGAAGATAGCATTGCCCCTATGCAGATTATTACAGAATGATGTGGCCTTTGAATTTGATGAGAAATGCAAAGAGGCCTTTGAGAAACTGAAGGAACTCTTGACTTCGGCTCCAGTAATCCAATCTCTGAATTGGAATCATCCATTCGAGATCATGTGCGATGCAAGTGACTACGCTGTGGGTGCTGTTTTGGGTCAACAAATTGGCAAAATTCCACATGCCATTTACTATGCATCTCGAACTTTAAATGATGCTCAGCTTAATTATTCTACCACTGAGAAAGAGCTGCTAGCGGTTATTTTTGCTTTAGAAAAGTTTCGATCTTATTTGATTGGTACTAAAGTAACCATTTATTCTGATCATGCAGCTTTGAGCTACTTGCTTACAAAGAAAGATGCCAAACCAAGGCTTATCAGGTGGATACTCCTTTTACAGGAATTTGACTTGGAGATCAAAGATAAGAAAGGAAGTGAAAACTTATTTGCAGACCATCTCAGTCGCATTGTCCATGACGAGGATGTACTGCCATTACAAGAAAGTTTTTCGGATGAACAATTGCTGTCTCTACATGTAGCAGCCCCTTGGTATGCAGATATTGTTAATTACTTAGTTACCAAGAAACTACCACATGCTTGACTCGAGCTCAAAGAGACAAGATCAAAAACATTGCCAAATATTACATATGGGATGATCCATACTTATGGAAGCATTGTTCTGATCAAGTGATAAGAAGGCGTGTTTCTGAATCTGAATTTAATTCAATTTTGACCTTCTGTCATTCTTATGCATGTGGTGGTCACTTCGGACCAAAAAGAACAGCCCTGAAAGTTCTTGATTGTGGATTCTACTAGCCATCATTGTTCAAAGATGCATATCTATTTTGCAAAGCTTGTGACCGTTGTCAAAGGACAGGTAATTTAAGTGCCAAAAATCAAATTCCACAAACCCCTATACTTGTTGTTGAGATTTTTGATGTGCGGGGTATTGATTTCATGGGTCCTTTTCCTTCATCTTTTGGTAATGTTTACATTATACTTGCTGTGGATTATGTTTATAAATGGGTGGAAGCAAAAGCTACGAGAACTAATGATTCTAAAGTTGTTGTAGATTTTGTGAAATCTAACATTTTTGCGAGATTTGGAACACCAAGAGCCCTGATAAGCGATAGAGGGACACACTTCTGCAACCGATCATTTGAAGCCTTGCTCAAGAAATACAACATCACTCACAAGGTGTCTACGGCATATCATCCACAAACTTGTGGTCAAGTTGAAGTTTCAAATCGGGAAGTCAAGTCCATTCTCGAGAAGACAGTGAATCCGAGTAGAAAAGATTAGAGCCTACGATTGAATGATGCACTTTGGGCCTACCGAACTGCTTACAAGACACCTATTGGGATGTCTCCGTATAGGTTAGTCTATGGTAAGCCGTGTCACCTTCCAGTAGAGCTCGAACACAAAGCATGGTGGGCCGTAAAGCTTTGTAACATGGAGATGGATGCTGCTGGAGAACAAAGGAAGCTTCAACTGCAAGAATTGGAAGAACTTAGAAATGATGCCTATGAGAATTCCAGAATTTACAAGGAGAAAACTAAGGCAGTTCATGATAAAATGATCTCCAGGAAGAATTTTGAAGTGGGACAGAAAGTTATTTTATTTCATTCTCGCCTCAAGTTATTTCCAGGTAAATTACGCTCTCGATGGGTTGGACCTTTTGTTATTACTAATGTTTTTCCCCATGGTGCAGTGGAAATCAAGAGCTTAAAAACGGATAAAGTATTCAAGGTGAATGGGCACAGGTTGAAGCCTTACTATGAGAATTCAGTGATGCAGGATATCGATGAGGTACCTATCTACGAGCCAACTTATCTTGATGGGTGAGGACAGATAACGTCAGGCTGAGGACATTAAACCAAGCTCTTATTGGGAGGCAACCCAATGTTTTTGAAATATAAATAAAAAGAGACAAAGAAAAGAAGGTAGTATTGATCAATTTTTGTGCTTCGAGGAGATTCCTCTCATGGGCTATTATAATTGATCAGGTTTTATCTCTCTTTGCCATTTGTCTCATTTGCTTTGTTGTTTGTTTTTGACTTTCATTTGCTCTTGTGTTTTTTTATTTCTTTTATGTGTCTCTATTTTCTTTTCTTTTCTTTTCTTTTCTTGTGTTTAATTTGATTATTCCGTGCTTCGAGTTCAGTTGTGCAACAGCTTGAGGAAACATTAAAACGGGAGTTGAAGCCATTGGCTCGAAGGTTTGAAACGTGCACATCTTGGAGAAGAACAGACTCAATCGCATTATCGGTAATATCTCTTCTTTTCTCCTCTTCAAAGGATGCCGATATCTTTCTGTCGAACCTTCGTAAATATTTCCTTCACTTCCTCAAAATGCTGTGTTTAAAATTTATAAAGTACGGATGACTAGACTTTGGGCGTTGATGCTCCTAAATTTGCCTGCTGATATCTGATGGCTTATCGAAGCCAAGGTGAGATTGTCCGGTGAGCCGGACATTAATCTGGCAAAATACATGCCTGGTCTAGGAAAGAGCTACTACGCCAAGAGGCGAAGAGCGAAAAGGTTACAAGTATATTATAAATGTGCTAGATGGAATTGTAACCAGACTTGTCGTTCATTAGGTTTTGTGTCTAGGAACAGAGAAGATAAACTTTCGTTTATTAAAAATGTTTTGAGTAATGAGTCGCTGGATAATGTTTTTGTTAACTCTTGAGTCACATTCTTGTGGACTTGTTCAGCGTGAATTGCTTAATTTATGGACACAATTTCCGTGATGATTGCAGTGTTATAGTTCTATGTAATCTGACTAAAACACCCTATTTGCCCAGTTGATAAGAAAACTGATGGTGAAGCAATCCCCGACTCATAGAAGGCGTTTCAGCCGTTACCTGGACGTAAAACCAGAGGAAGATGTGAGCCACAATCACAACTACTTGTATATTTGAATGTGTGTTGTTGTTGTCGAATTTTTTTTCTTGTTTCGTTTTGATCTGATTATCAATGTTGTTTTTGTGTTGTTGTTGTTTGTTGATTTTGTTTGTTAATTTCAAGTTTTCTTTTTGACAAACCATATGACTACCCTATGGCATAAGTACACGTGGGAGACAAGTGTGGAGGTTTGGTCAACCTCCACCGAAAGTGTATCTCTATTTTTTATGCTTCACGTGGGAGACAAGTATGGGGGTTTTGTCAACCCCCGCCGAAAGTGTATCTCCATTTTCCATGCTTCACGTGGGAGACAAGTGTGTAGGTTTTGTCAAACCTCGCCGAAAGCATATCTCATTTTTCAAATTTTGGGGCGATAAATCTGCATCGAGCAACCCCCACCGAAATTATGTCCCCATGTGTCACATTTGAGAGTTTTACATGTGTATTTATTCATTCTCCATATTTTCAAATGTCATTTTTATAACCTGTCTTACACTTGAAAAGCATATTACCTAACGTGCATCATTGTCTTACACAAGGTTAGAGCACTTGTAGAAATGGAGAAAACACCAATTCGGCGATTCCAAAATATATGCGTATTTTGTGGATCGCAATTTGGTAAAGATGGAGAGTTTACAACAGCAGCTCTTGATCTTGGTAGGACATTAGCTGCGAGGGGTATTAATTTGATTTATGGAGGAGGTAGTCTTGGGTTAATGGGGTGTGTGTCGACAGCTGCATCCCTAGGAGGGAGCAAAGTTCTCGGCATTATCCCTAAACCATTAGCTGTGCGAGATATCGTAGGCAACACAATCGGGGAAGAGTTACAAGTCTCTAGCATGCATGAGCGTATTGCACATATGTTGTTAAGTCCGATGCATTTATAGCTTTACCCGGTGGTTATGGCACATTAGAGGAGATATTTCAAATCACCTCTTGGGCACAGCTAAACATCCATAAAAAACCATTGGTTTGTTAAATGTCAATAATTTTTTTGATGGTTTGTTGTCTTTTCTTGATCAAGCTGTAGAAAAAAATTTTATCTCACCATCAGCGAGGCAAATCCTTGTTACAGCTTCAACGGCAGGGGAGTTAATTGACAAACTACAAGAATTCGTCTATTCGCCTGATCCAACAACAGCTCGAATTGATTGGTTTGGAGAAGGCAATAAGAGGCGTAAACTGGATTTAACGCTCCATCTGTAATCTCTATTTGCTGGTTTGCTTCGTTTTTGTTTGCTTTCTTTTTAGTGTGTTTATTTGAGATTTTTCATGTCGTTTCTTTTAAGTTTTTCAGGTTATTTCTTTCGTCCCAGGTAATATTTTCTAATCTCGGTTTTTAGAGTGGTGGCTTAAAAAGTTCAAGTGCTCTTGAAACGCATTCTGGATTTCTTTAATCCATAATGGCTGAATAAGGAGGCTAACTTCTAAACTTTTTAGACCCATTCTAACTAACTTGTTTTTGTTTGCTGACTTGTTGACTTTGTTATTTTATGAGTGAGTTTAGTTTTGCATAAATTTAGAGTTGTTATGTGTTTTTTTTTATCAGTTTCGATTAAAAAAAAAAACAATTGTGGAAAAACCTGAGAATGGCAGAATATGGGGTTTCTTTAACTCTTGAAACGCATTCTCTCTCAATAAATCTGTAGTTTGTTTATTTCATGTTGTTTGAAGTGTCTTGTTTCTTGTTTTGTTCTTTCATAATAAAGGTATATAGGCTGGAAACCTTAAGTCTGCGGGCTACTGGTCCTAAGGATTGTTGAAATATACAATCTTGACTCAGGTGTAACAACGCCACGTACCTCTTTTCTTGCATTTTGTGGGTCGATGATAAGATAATGATTGAATTAAGAATAACTCTTGGAAAATGATAAATGATGCATGGATCTGTGTGCTTGAAATGTTTATTGGTTTTCGCTTTGCTTTTGATTCCTTGCGCAACATTGAGCACTGAGCTATTATCACTGAGTTATTTGTTCACTTAGAGAAAGTTTATGTAATTTAAATGTTTCTTCAGATTTCAATGAATTCTAGAACTTGTTTGATGGTCACTCGAGGCGAAATCCTAGACTGTGCAACATTGGGGAAATGATTTAGGCCATCTTTGGACCGTTTGAGCCTTAATAGCCAACCTTGACTGAAATTGATCCCTAGTTACCCCTTTGAGCCTTTGTAAGCCTTTTTCTTTGTTAACTCACTAAAAGATTTCCTAACCTCAAATGAATTTGTTCCAAACAGTTTATCCCTTACCTATGAGCATGTAATCATTCACAATTAAATTTTGAGCTATGTTCTGGTTTTGGGAAGTTAGAGGAGGTTGGATTGTGCCATGAGCAATGCAAGTGAGTTTTATTATGTTTGTAAATAAAAAAAAAGAGAAAAAAATCTGTACTTATCTTCCACGTACTTAAACATTGAGGACAATGTATTGTTTAAGTGTGGGGGAGTGGAATTGCAGTTAAAAAAAAAAAAGAAAAGAAAAAGAGTTCTATACCCTTGGGTGTTCTTAAAAAGAATGAAACAACAAAGTGTGGGGGTGTAGTTTTCTTTTGTTTTCTGCAAAAAAAAAAAAAAAAGATTGAGTGTTCTAAATAAGTTTGGGGGAGTAACCTGGTGAATTGAAATGAAGTTGTGTTATAGGGTTGAGCTCTACATAGTCTTGAATGATTTATGTGTTTCTGGGTGATTTAAGCCAAATTATTATCCTTTATCATACCTTCACCCAAGCCAAACGTTACAAGCTTAATAAAGTCCTACTTGATCCTTGGTGTTGTGCATGTCTACATTAGTGGAGAGTGACTTGAAAAGCAGGCCTATGGAGTTCATTTATACACACATCTTCAATATTAAATATGATTCATTTTTATGCATAAACTCATCCGGGTTACAAGTGATTAGGTGAGAATGGCTCTACACACACACACTTGAGGAATTGAAGTGAAGCGAAACTAATCTTTGAGATAAAATTCTTGATCAAGTGCATTATTTTGAAGTTTTCCTTGGGTTATAATTAAGTACAATCTTTGAGGCCTATTTGCAAGTTGAAGCATTTGTGTGTTTTAATTTTTCTTTGATTCTGTTTCGGTTTAGTTTTGTTTCGTATCATTTTAGTTGCTCGAGGACTAGCAAAGTCTAAGTGTGGGGGAATTTGATAGGTGTCTATTTATGTATTACTTTTATATCAATTCGTCCATGTTTCTTTGCTATATTCCTTGGTATTTTTATGTTTTTGTGTGGTTTTGATGTTTGTAGGAGTTTTGGAGCAACTTGCACAAAAATGGAGTAAAACCCTTCATTTTCACCTCTGCTAGTCAACCATCTTCTCGGATTTAATTGTATTGATATACAATGAACCCGATGACATATCATATACCGTTGAAAAGCTCTCGAAGTCTACTTTTTGGAGAAATTTACGGTTTATGAATCCATTCAGTGTACCGAAAGTTGTAATCAAAACAGTGTGAGAAGTGTAGAAATGTAATTCCACACATCACTGTAGCATGTATAATACGGGACACTGTAGCACGTTACTGTAGCAGAGTATTTAAACACATTTTAGGGTTTTATTTTCATAACTTGAAGAGGGGAGAACGTGGTGGAGGCTGCAGCTCTGGAATTCTTTCATCTCTTGGAGTTCTTGAAGGAGAAAGGAAGCTTGGAAAGAGGAAGAACTACAATCCAAAGAGAATTACATCAAATTTGCTAAGTTTTTCCCTTCCCTTTCATTTTCTGGAATGTCTCCATGTTGTATTGTATTTACCACGTTCTTAAACATGTGTAACTGAATCTGAATTGGTTGAGGGTGATTTCAAAGCCCCTGATATGGTTTTTGTAAGTTGATTGTGTAAGGAATTGTTATCCAATTCTCTAATTGAAGTTGCTTGTATTCTCCCATATTTAATGCTTATGATTGCTTGCTGATTGTATTTGAGTGGCCAACTGAATATAATCTGGTTGTGATTTATTGCTAGACTAGAAATCTTGATCCGTAATTGTCTTGAATTTCTAATCATTAGTAGCAAAATTGTGATCAGAGATTACAATTGGAGAATATAACCTAAGTTAAATAATCCGAGCTTGTGTGTTTATTGCTTAGATCAACCTATCTTTCTTATCATAATGCATCCATTGAATTAAACTCAGAGAGCTTGTTCTAGGTTGTTTAATGGATAGAGATTAAATAAAGAGCTTGTTTTATTTAACAACAAAGTAAGGAAAGATTGGGGTAATAGAGCTTGTTATTATCTACGGTTGATAACTTCAATGCTGTAATTAGATGACAATTCTACAATTAATTCGCAAATCCATATCTTGTGGTAGAGAAGGATCCCTTAACCAGCTTTCTCCCATTGATTTTTCATTCAAATTTACTTTCTGTTTTGTTATTCTTTACTTGCATTCTTATTTCATTTAGTAAAGCATTCAACAAAAATCCCCCCTGTTTAGTTTATTGTTGCTGGAAATAACAAATTCAATTAGAATCAATCCTCGTGGGAACGATATCTTACTTATCACTTTATTACTTGTGCGACTAGTATACTTGCTAGTTTCGAACGCATCATAATTCCAAACTGATATGTAATAAATAATTAAAAAATAATATTGATAAAAAATTAAAATAATAAAAAGAAACTATCTTTGTTGGGAGAATATGAAAGAGTTTGATTTTTATTGAGATAATCTACTTCCTTCATGAGAATATAAAAGAGTTTGATGTAAAAGAGTAAAATTTTGAATTTATGATATAATAAAATGCATAAATATTAAACGATTTAATTATTATATTATGAATATTATGAGATAACATATTTTAATTACTATATTATGAATATTATGAAATAATAGATTTTATTGGTATTTGAAAGGTTTATCCACACTAAAGAATAATAAATGAAATATTAAAAGAGTAATACTACCCATATAAACTGATGTGGTATTCCTATGATCATCAGTTTATGATGTGGAATTCCTATATGATCGTCAGATGATGTATTATCCTCATGTTAATTAATGTCATTTATTATTAATGTATATTTATAAAATTACAGTATTTAAGAGTAGCATTACTCAAATTGAAATGAAAAAATTTTGTTATATTTAATTTTTGTTGGGATTATTTATTAGAAAAAATATATTTAAAGATATAATTTAACTTTATATTTATATTTTTTATTTTAATTTAATATAAAACGTCATTAAACAAAGAAACTTATTATATAATATTTAAGACCTAATGATAATAATAAATTTCGAGGGTTTTAATTAATTAAGATAACTTTTAGGTAGTACTAAAATAATACGAGTACTGGTCTCATCACAACTGTGCAAGAGTACTAGTGTCATCAGAATCGTCCACATGGGGTGGGACCAGGTGTGGGCGGTCCCACCTAGTGGGTTCGATGCAATAAAGTGGATTCCAGAAAATTTGTCTCTTGATGAATAGTCACGATTAAGCTCGAAGCAAATATTTGCAATAAATTGAAAAAAAAAAAAAATGCTGACTCAATCATTTTCAGTATTGTGAATTTCTGAATTATACGTAAGATAAGTTGATATGTAGAAGAAAGTTGATTAAAGAGTTACAGAGAAACAATCTCTTAGACTAGATCGATGGACCCCAAATTAAAGAAATTGATTTGCACATTGTTTATAGAAGCTAGAGGACATATTGATTTTGTATACAACCACTTGGAAACAAAAAGAAAATTGACATGTAAGAATTAACGTGAATCTCAGCGAAACAAATAAGGGAATTGCTAGGCCAAAATTTGCACATTAATACAGAGAAAGGTAATGAAAGAAAAAGAAAAACAATCTTCGAACACCTTTTGATCGAATCTTAACTAATCATATTTGAACGGCTCTTTCGGAGAGAGGAAGAGTCGACTGCACTCCCTCAAGAATGGACACATTGATAAGTTATAATAGGGATGGGATATCCACAATTTTGGCCATCACTTTGAGAGAATGGTAGTTTACACAGCCATTTTTGCGGGAAGAAAGGAGAGGATATGATGAAGGATCGAATCATGCAAAGAACTTATTCTATCGTATTCCTCAATAATCACTTGGCGCTGCTTCTGTTTTTCATCAGTTTCCTCGATGTGCATATGCTTTTGGCCTGCAGGATACGACTCAATCTGAATTTAAATATATAAAAAGTGATGTTAATTGAATCTGAATTGAAAAAATCAAACAGAACATAATTAATTGAAACTGAATGCAAAAATAGATCAGGCACATACCTTGCCTATAAAATCAAGATGCTTTCTTAAGAAAAAAACCCTAGCTTCAAAAGAGCCAACAAGAGAACGGCTCTCATATAAATAGGCGAGACTGCTTCTTAATTATATAGTTCCATGTTTAATGATATTTTGATCTCTGAATCTCATCACTAAGATATGGATAAAGCTCAAAAAATGAAATAAACTTAAGTTGATCCTCAGGTAAGGATAAAATATAATAAAGTATAAGATAAAATCAAGTTAACGATTCTAAGATATATAAACTTCTTTATTCATGTGATCGTGTCGTCTCAGTAATAGTCATGTGACACTTTAAATTATAAAATTAGAAAAGTAGTATTCTGCAATTTATATATAAGTCTTTCCACATGAAATGTGTTAGGATGGATTCATTGAAAAAACAAAAGTTCTTTTTTATGTTAGATTTTTTTCAAAATTATATTTTGAAATTATCAAAATTGTAAAAAAGCAGGATGTGAATTATCCGTGGGGATATGTCCTAATCGGATGGATTTGGTTGTTTTAAAAAATGGGATGGGGATAAGAATCCTAACTTTTGCCCTACATATGAATATAATATATATCTTAGAAGTACAAATAATAATATATTAAAAATTGTTGTTGGATCAAAATTGTATTTTTATTTTCTTTTCTATGACAGAATTGTTGTACTATGAAAGTATGAATGGACAATTAGACATACAAAATTGCTTAACTTTTTCTGCCCTTTACTTTTATGAATCCCATTTGTTTATTTATTTATTGATTGTTTGAGAATTTATTGTTATCATTTGGCTTTAAATTTTTTATAAGCACAAAAATTTGAATTTACACTTATTTTTCACGAGATAAAAGGTAAAATGAAGTTTCCCATTAATTCGAATTATAAATTTTTATTCTTTGTGAGTTGTGACTGATTTTGCTCCTTCATTAACACTTTGACAAATCCTATTTAGGCACTTATTGCGGAATAAAATAAACCATTCCGTTTGGTAATAGGAATTCCTATAAGGGTTTGTAGCCAACCTTTAACGAAGCAAATTTGAATTGAGAAGATGTGGGCGAGATGTGAGGTGTGTTGAATTTTGTACCTTTGATCGGGCTTAATAGGGATCGGTTTGCTTATAATGAGCCTTATCCACTGCAGCTAATTGCTCTAATAACTACAAATAAAGAGTTTTACTTAAATTATCTTCCTAAGAATAAGCCTAATTTCAGGCAATCTGACAAACTATACAGAACCTTACATAAATAAATTGCTTGGTGTTGTGAACATTTTTGTGTTGTGAAGTTCTAGAATTATGGAGAAGGAAGCAAGCGAACCCTTGAGCAGTGCAGATACTGAAATTGCAATCCTGGATGGCATCGTTGATTACATCTTCAGTGAAGGAAGGGTCCCGTATGACAATGAAATAGAAGATTTTATCAAGAATAAGCTTAAAATGGATCTTCCCGTCGGACAATACACAGAAATAATCAGAAGATTAAAGAGGAAGTACAGGAACAAAGTCGGAAAATTAGATGACGACTTGGTCTTACAAGATCCCCATGATGAAAAGTTGTTCCAGTTGTCAGACCTTGCATGGAGTACTGAGGATTTTAGTGAGTCGGATTCAGATGAAGATGACAAGGAGGAGAAGAAGCAAAATTTGTCAGGAAAAGTTGGGCAACAACAGCTTGATCTTTCTTGGGTTGGATATGATGATTTAAATACGTTTGAACGCACTAGGGAAGACCCTGACCCTGAATCTCTAAACAGGTCTTTCAGCGTGTATAATAATCCTATTTCTGAATTGGAGCAACAGTTTGGTTATTCAAGGTTTGAATCTTCTAATGCTTTATCAAATGATTTCTATAATACATTTAAGAATACTGTGAAGGAGGGTCCTGTATCCATATTGATGTCTGTAGTGGTAGAAGATGCTATTCCTCTGGCGGTAGCACCACCATTACAATCTTCATTCAATGGCGAAAAATAATCCTGCAGGGCCAGGAACCTGTCAACTGTGAATTTAATTTATTTTTAAATTTAGGAATAATGGTTCTTTCTTGCTCTTCTTCGTCATATCTAGGTTATTGTTTGTGTTTAGATAAATAGCAGAGTTACTGATTCTTATATGGAAAGGATCTGGCTTTGTAAATCAGTAAATCCTCCTTTCTGATTAAATATATATCAAGTACATGGTGGCAAATCTAGATTCTTAAAAATGTTTTTTATTTATAATCCTAAAGGCCCCATTAATATGATGTATTTACAAGTAAACAATGGGGATTTATGACACATTTTCTTTCAAGAAAGAATGAGAGAAACAGCAGGTTTGTATTGGATTTATGGAATGAAGATTTCTGTTGGGGCCTTCTAAACCTATGGGAGGGAAATTCCGTTAAACATCAATGTTATCAGAGCCGTCCTTGCGAAACCGCTATCCAGTGGGCTCGATCGACATGCTAATAGTTATTGTATATTGTGCATTAGGTTCTTATGGTTTCTGTTCCATTCGTAAGGTTTCGCAATCCAATATAACAAGTTTTATTTCTGGAAATGAACTTTCTTTCAATAAAAGTGGGATATTACCATGATACTTCTAAACAACCTTGTTGGGTGATACTTCTACTGTTCTACATTTTTTAACACATATATGTAAGCTTTGAGAATGAAAAGGAATTTATGGTCAGTAAAACTACTGTAACTAGAAATTGCCTCTTGACCTTAGCTGATAAAGTGCTGCAAATGAATGTAATTGGGATGAAATACAACATAAACCACTTGGCAAGTGGAACTTTTTAGGAAACTTGTACATTACAATTAGGGATACATCTTTCTCACTAAAATTGGACTAAACAATCATTGTTCAAAGAATTTAGTGACAGAACATTAGAAATCAAAACTAGTCTAAAAAAAGCATATCAATTTCATTGGAATGGCAGTCTTCACTTGATCAGATCAATCACCACTTACCGGGAAAACATTTCCAAGAAACCAATTCTTCATGAAATCAACCGAGGTAAAATAATAAGTAAATGGGTATTTCCCATCTCAGAGTGGAAAGCAAGAATGCAATTAAAAAATTTATTGATTTCCTCATTAAGAATTCGTTCGAACCTTTTGATTTGTACACAACTTTAAAAAAAAAAATCTGTCTAGTGACTTTGTTTCTAAAGCCAGACTCAAACGTGCCAAAAACAAACATAAAGTTTGAGGCCACAAATGTATATGAGCACCGAGTACAAAGATCGTGAAAGAGTAGGGAAAAAAAAATTCCCAAACGACAGACACTGTGATCGAATCGCTAACTATCAGTTTTCGGTGAAAAGCTTTTCTTCTCCGAGTTTAATGTTGGGCTTCCGCTTGCGCAAAATAATTCAACAAATGGGCCACCAACTAGAGCCAATATCCAGCATTACAAGAATTTTAACCTTACATGTCACTTCCTTTGTAAATTATACGTCGGTTTTAAAAATAATAGTCAAGTATGCCAAGTCAAACCCGTTTTTTCATTTATATGTCACTATCCCGTTTTCCCTAAATTACACAAAATGCCACTGATATAAATTAATCTAAATTCTCCCACTTTACCCCATTTTTATTGACGTAGCCACCTCTCATCTCATCACTCCCTCTCGTCTGCTTAACTCACATTTGTAGCATCTCTGATTTCAAATATTTCATCATCTCTGAAATCTCTGTTGCATCTCATCGCTCTTTCATCTGTTCTTCCCGTGGGATTGATCATGGATTGGATTGTTCCATTTATTTCGTCTTCTCTTTTAAGATTTTGATTGAGTTTTAAAGCACAAACCCAGACTTCGATTTGAGAGAGTAAAACCCAAATTCCAATCGATCTCCTCTCTAGTGTTTCATGCTTTCAATTGCTTTCACTTTAATTACCCAAAAACACAAGCCCTTTTTTTATATTTCAATTGAGTATCAAATTGAAAGAGCACAAATAAGGAAATATGATCGAGCAGATCTAATACTAATTCCTTCACATTCATCGATCTATTAGAACAATGGTTAACATGGATGCCATAGACAATGTGTTCAATCCCCTTAGAGATTTTGCTAAACCCGATCATAGAGGTATTTTGCTTTTTTTTTAATTTCCTCAGAATTTCCATTTTTTTATCTAGGGCATGTTTGAGTCTATCCTTTTTTTATTTGGATCAAGATTTCTTATAATTCACAAAGGTGGCATTTGGTACGCGATCAAATTCGTGGTGATGGTTTTTGTAGGTTTCTTCATCAAGCTTATCTTCATCCAATCAACAACATCATTGTCGGATTGGTTAAAGTGAGACTACTTTTTTGTTTAATTGATTGCAATTAAATAAATATCATTGTCATGTTTATAATTGATTGGATGTTAAGAATCCTATTATTATTGAAATTCATGAATGAACTAATTAATTTATTGGTTGTTAATCGCAAGGCTTTGGACATTGCCATATCGTTTGTCGTATAATTAGACTTTGATCCATATTGTCTTTGATTTGGTTTTGATTCTAATTTTTATTAAGGATATGGATATACTCGCTTGATTTGAACTCTTTATCTAACATTTGATTTAGATTAGTAGAATCTTTTCATGATTAAGAAAGCTTGTGCTATGGCTTGCATGTTGAAGAAGTTGATAAATTGATTCCAAGTTTTTATTGCTAGTTTTTTGTATCCTACTGCAAGATCTTGTAGTTTATGTTGTAGTTTTTTTTTTATTATTTTATAGTTTAGCATCTATGTTATATTGGCATTTATTTTACTTATTTTATTAATGGTTTGCAGAGGAGATGGAAGCCATCAAAATGAGAAGTCCAACTCACGAGACATTTTATCATGCAACAAATTTTCAAGTTTTGGGTCTTCTCTCTTTAGATCTTTTTCTTTTTTTTTGCCCACCATTTGTTTGATTAGGGTCCTCTATGAGACCCATAGCTCTCAAACTAGAAAGAACAAGAGCGGAATGAGAATCTCCTTATTGTAGTGTTCAAAGTTAAATAAATCATATGTTGAAATACTTTTGTTTAATTAATTATACTGAGTCCAAATTCAGAGCTAGCTAGCAAGTTCACTTAAAAGTTTATGATGTTTATCTTATTAATTCTATGCGTTTTGTACCGTGGTGCTTACCTTGATTATGGCTTTGATCTTTGTTGTTGTGATGGTGATGAAATTAAGATCAAAGGAGATATGAATGTTAGCTCTCTCTGTAAGCTAAGCTCAGCATTGGATTCGTCTATAGAGGTTTGCTTTTTTCATCCAAATTCTCATTTATGTCATCAATTTTTATTTTTTTCCTTTTGGCATTACATTTTGGATTTGAAGTTCAAAAAAATAAAAATTGAATCTCCTTTGTAAGTGAGTATGATTAGTCATATGATTGATAAAGAATATTCATAATGTTGTTTATTGATTTTGCTTAAGATTATTATTGGCTAGTGCATCTAATTATGAGTTATATATAAAATAAAATACTTCACCCAAGGTTATAACATGCAACCATGAATGAAGTAAAAAAGAAATTGCACTACATGTAAAGTACCCTTAAGAAATTAAATAGAAAAACACTGAATAAAGTAAATAAGAAAAAAATTCTGAAGTTCCTTATATATTCAGTTTAACTATTACTGACCTAACATTAATTTTTTTTTTTATGTTGCATCCATTTATACTTGCACATTTACTTTTATTATTAATGAAGTCATTATTTTATCCAATTTTTATTTGGTTCCTTTCTTCTTATTTTGATCTTTTTCTTATAATTTATTTGAGCACTAAGTTCTAACCCTTACCCAAGCTCCTAATATAATATTAAAAATGTCAAAATCCTAAATGTGACTAAGTATATTTTATTTTTGTTCTTGTGATTTTTTGTAAGGAAAGAAAAGATGAGTGGCCTAAGGCATGGTACTAGTTAATTTTCTCCATTTTGGGATTAAGTTTATAGTGTTTTGGGATTTGACTGTTTGTATATTTGTTGTCTATTAAGTTTGTAGCATATGGGTGTTTGTGATACTGCATGTATAATATTAATATTATATAAAAAACCACATTTCCACTATCTATCTACACACACACACACACACACACACACACTAATTGCTAGTTTAAAAGAACCAACAAATAGTATATATTTTTAAATTAAATCAGTATTGGTCAAAAAACGACATGCGCATAATAAACTGATATGTAGGCTCCATAAATGTGTCAGCTTTCAAATGATAAACAACTATGTGTTGGCTACTAAACGAAACATAACTTGCAAAAATCGACATGTAAGACCAAATTTTGATCCAAAAACGTGTTGCCTTGTTGAACGACATTTAGGTTTGCGTCGGGCGACATGTATAGGAATATGTGTCACGACATTTTGAGTCACGTGAAAAACGATATGTATGTACATATGTGTCTATTAGATGGATGAACTCTTCTCATATATAAGCCATATGACATTCTCTTAACTAATCAATGTGAGACTCCAAACGGGGATTATCAAAATAGAAACTCAAGGAGTAAAACAATCCCCCTCCTCAGACAAGGCTCCGGTGGGTGGAGGTGTCATCCTTGACAATCCCTTACAAAGACGTACAAGGCCCTAGTGGATCACAATAACATCCTTCTCTAAACCAAATGAGTCCACATTGCTATCTTGGGTTGCTTTGATACCACTTGTTAGGCTTCTGCTTGCGTATAATAATTCAACAAATGGGCCACCAACTGAAGCAAGTATCTAGCCAAGATACTAGTCTATTAGGTCGAGGAACTTTTCCCATATATAAGCCTCATGGCCTTCTTTTAACCAATTAATGTGAGTACAAATAAGGACTCTATGGATTCAACAATTAATTTCTTTTTCTTCAAAGAAAGCTGGTCTTGCTCCAACATTAACTCATTTTCCTTCAAAACAAGATGCTTCATTTGTTCTCAAAAGTTCTCCCATTTATCATTCAATTCCTTAATCTTTGTGCTTCTAATCAATCCCAAACCTTTCAAAGTAGTGTCATCTAAAATTGACCTATTATGACTCATTGATGAAGGGAACATTGATAAATGTGTTTCTCTAATGAACTTCTCTTCATTAACAAACTCTTCAATTCCAGTGTTATCTATACCATTCCAAGTCTTTTTGGCCAAATCAAATCCCTATAC